>VRLP01006478.1:0-28205 GCA_009660295.1 Lophius piscatorius
TATATATATATATATATATATTATATATATATATATATATATATATATATTACGCGCCATCTACTTCACTACTCCTAGCTTAAACAGTTGCTTCATCATGCATCTTATAATGTTTCTGGATAAGTAGTTGTCATAACAGGTGAAGTTTTCAGATCAACTTTGAATGAACAGTCGTTTGAGCATTCATTTATGGACATGAGGAAGGAGCTCCTGTGTTCCCATCACAAATGAGGCCCCGGCTTCAGCCTCCTGTCACGCTGCTGCTTATCGCCCGGTCGCTGTAACTGTGAAAATGTCAGGTTATGTCGGTTCCGGTTCTGCCTCCGGGATCAGACACTCGGGTTCGGCCGATGCAAATCACTCGCAAATGAATGTCATGCGGCCTCGGTGACGCTGCAGTGGTGATGAAACAATCACTTGATCTTTCTGTGGTCCGTATGCTTGTCTGAGTCTGTGCTGTAATATCCTGACCGAGGCTTGTTATCAGTCAGCGTTCAGGACGTATCCGCGGGTTTTTCTAGGTTGATTTCCGTTTATTGGACCGGTTGGATTTGTTTCCTTCCTCGGCTTTTCAGCATGTCTCATATAGGTGACTGAGAACCTGCTTGGCCTTGCTTAACGGGACTTTGAGGTTTATTCCCTGTTTGGTTTTATCTCATGTACACATTTTAGAGGTAGAACTGTGGTTCTGATGAAACACAAGGGAAGATATGTAAATTTTATGGGGATTTTTGTTTTCTGACAGGGTTAATATTTCATACGCGAGCAGGGGGAAACCCCAGACTCTCTAAGGAGCTGCTTTACAGCTAAATCTGACGTCTGTGGTGGTGTGCAAACATTCAGCAGAACGCTGGGATAAAAACCCGCCAGAGAAACAAATGAACATCCAACTAATGCTAAGTCCTTTTTTCATAACATGCTGAAGTTTGAATAATAGAATAAATTATTAGTATGTCGCGTTGTACAATAGAAGAACTTCCTACCGAATAATTTGCTTTTAGTGCAAACAACACAACAAATGATCATATAAACAGTAAACAATGAAAAATCTCCACTCCACTTCAGATGCAGATTAAATAATTGAATGTGTGGCTGGTTCCTGTGTGTACTTTGGGTACGTTGTTGTTTCCATGTAATGGTAAATGGTAACGGTCTTCAGCTCACTTAAACAGTAACAGCCGTATTCTCTCTCCAACGTCTGAGTGGAAACTGTCAGTAAGCAGCACAGAAAACCTCTTTTTGTGCCAAAGGGAACCTGATGTTTGTGTTAGAATGTGTGAAAGAGTGAAAATAAACAAGACTAGAAAAGAAAAGAAAAGAAGAAACTACGTTTAGTGTGTAAAACATGTACTATTACAGTAATATATGATATAATAGATGGATCTCCACAAGTTGATTCATCTACACCTGATTTGGGACTAAATCAGATCAATGGCTGAGAAGTTATGTCTTAAAAACTTTTGGAAGTAAAGCTCCCCCTAGTAACGGAAATATACAACTGACCTCTCCAAAAATCAATCCAGTATTTCCTCGCACTAAGGTTTATGCCGGTATAACATTTGAAAATGATCCATTTAATAGTTTTTGAGTTATTTTTGGGAAACAGTGTTTCTCGATTAGATTAGAAAACAACATATACAAGATAAATCTATTCAATTTCATTCATATTCGCCTATTTTGGACTAAATCGGACCAACAATTGAGAAACTATGGCCGGAAAACTGTTAGAGATATCTCCCCCTAATGCCAGAAATATACAACTGACTTTTCCCAAACCCTGAAAATGACCCATGAGATGGTTTTTCAGTTTGAGCGACGGCGTTGATGAAGATTCCATGACATAGATAATTATTCTTAAATCAGTTTATTTTCTTTTTTTTGTGTTCCCACAAAAACACTGATTTAAAAAAAAAAAAAAATCTGATATAATCGTAGTGTTTACAACGCTCTAATGGGCCTCTTCCTCCTGCTCTCTCCATCTTGCAGGATGAAGAAGAGGAAATTAAGCTGGAAATCAACATGCTGAAGAAGTATTCCCACCACAGAAACATAGCCACCTACTACGGAGCCTTCATCAAGAAGAGTCCTCCAGGACACGACGACCAGCTATGGGTAAGTTTATATTTAACAATAGTAAGAACCATTTATAATCTTTACAGCGTCGCTGTGTGTACATTTGTCTGAAATACAGTTGTAACTATCCGAGTCCAGCATAACTCATGAGGTCGGCTATTTAGAAGCAATAAAAAAGAGAAATAATATACATTTCAGGGACATTCTTCATTCTTCTTAGACGCATATTACCTTTTCACACTTTTTAGTGCTTGGAAACAACAGTTGAAACCACATAAATATGTTTTTTTTCCAAAACGTTGAGGCACTGTTTGACCCGTGATACCGTAAATATGAGAATAGAGGCTCAAGGTAAAAACAGGGCAAATCAAAGACAAGACAAGAATGACAGAACAGAGGGAATCAATCAAACGAATGAAGCAGGAAGGAGAGAGAGAACAGGGAAGGAGTTGATCAGGAGAGGAGGAGGAGGAGGAAGAGGAAGAGGTGAACGGCAGCAGCAGGAGAGATTTATAGCCGCTGTTTGTGGAAGCCCTGGGTTTTATGAGCCAAAAGGTCCTGGAGAGGAGAGATCTCACTCTCACCCCATAACACAACCCGGTATTTGTTTTTATAGCTGCGTCTGTGACCCGGTACCGACTCCAACGCCAGCCTCACGCCGTCTGCTGATAGTCGTAGTCTGCACTGAGCATCGCTTTAGACCCTCTACTGGAGGAGACTAGACTCACGGAGCGCGGGTCCACATGTGAGACAGCATCCAAGACAGGCGTCCTGTTTGTTCAGGAACACTCAGCAGAAGTTTTTAGTCCACCTCAGAATAAATATATACCCGCTGTGGGACTAATGCCGTGTTTTTTATGCTGTAATACTTGTTTAAAGTCGGCTTCTTCCCCGCCAACGTTGCCAAGTGTTGTAGAATAAAGCCTAAAGTCTGGACCTGCTGCTTTTGGAAAGTGCCTTTACATAACTTCTTGGTCTGGATTTAGTGCTTTACATTAAATCTTAATGACCATCTTTTATTTTAACAAACACACAGAATGCCCAGTGAGTCCAAGCAGAGCCCATAAAACCAACTTCTTTTCCAGGGTTTTATCTCGTGTCACCCACAGCAGAGGGATCCAGTTCATTATTAGATTAGTGTTCTTTCAAGCCTACCTAATATGATCTGGACTTTCAGACTTTTCCGTTTGATCCAGACCGAATTTCCATGCGTGGAACCTTTCCCGGACTGTCATCCGGATCCGGCACAACCATACAAAGATAGGCGGTCTTACTTGCAAATGTGCCAGTCGGATCAAAAGTATGCATTGTTTCAAAAACCCAAACCTTGGTTTGGACCGACAGGAGTGAAAGCAGCTGATTGTCCAATAGAGGGAACAACTTTAGAGGGAACCACTGTCCTCTAAACCAGTGGTTCCCATCATTATTGACCTATCATTGTGACCCAAATCACAATAAACTTCGTCTATGAATTGCAGGATTAAAGATAATAAAAATCCTAAACATTAACCATTTTTCCTGCCGTCTACATCATCTTATTATCATGAAAAGGTAAAACCGCCATCAGAAAAGTGATAGGCGGGCCTGATCATTCCAGTCAGGGGTATCGGGTCTAGCATTCCTGTTCACTCAATGTCCCGCTGTGATTAGCAAAACTCGTGGTTCTGGATGTGCGGTATAGCTAGAAAAGCTCCCTCATGTGGCTGAAAGGTGTACTGCAGATACAAATCTGGAATAATGGTAAAATAGAATCAGAACTATTTTATTTGGGGACCCAAATCGAGTCTCCTGCGACCCATTCTTACCATAAACCACTACCATAAACAACAAAAAATGTCCCAATGAACATGGTACCGGGTTCATTGATGGTAATATGCTTCATGTACCACAATAATACCTCCTGTTCTTCCTCCCCAGCTGGTGATGGAGTTCTGTGGTGCCGGTTCCATCACAGATCTGGTGAAGAACACCAAAGGCAACACACTGAAGGAGGACTGGATCGCCTACATCTCCAGAGAAATCCTGAGGGTCAGTAACTCACCTGATTTCAGTCAATCACACTCTAATAAGACAAAGTTTGTGCTGTGGCTTTAAGGGAAAGGTTATAACCTCTCTGTGAAGCATCACATGCTGCGTAATGTCATAATATTTACTGTGTGGCTTCTTTTTTTTTTTTTTTATCCCTGCAGGGTTTAGCTCACCTGCACGCTCATCACGTCATCCACCGCGACATCAAGGGTCAAAACGTGCTGCTGACTGAAAACGCTGAAGTCAAACTGGGTGACTGTTCTTTTTTTTTTGTGTGTGTGGATTTGTGGTCAGACTGGCTCTGCAGACTGGGAACGTCGCCTGAGGTTTTGACGATTGCACTGAAAAAAGAAAAGCGCTGCAGCACCAGATCTTTGAGTCAGCACCATGCGAGCGCCAGCTTGAGGTTTCTCTTCACCAGCAGTGCTTCGTAACGTCTCACATGATCGCACAGCCGGAGGCCCGTATAAAAGTCTCATTCAGCCGCGTAAATCCTGTGCAAACAGTTTTTTTTTCTTCCGTCAGGAAGAGTTTTACAGTTATTTAATCCAACGGAAAAATAACCCCTTTTGATTTTGCAAATTGTGACAGAACCGCAACACAGATTTACAGACATTCATTTATGGGCAGAAAGAAGCTTTTTTATTAATCGCCATCATTCAAATACCCGAAACATGAAAACTACCTCAATGACAGACGCTGAGAAACTCGCAGCTTGTGTGTCCTCACATGTCTCGTCCTGCCTCCTTGTCAATCGGCCGCAGGGCGTGAACCTGATTTGAGACAGGTGTCCCAGCTGGCAGGTGGAAATCAGAGCTCAAAACAGGACTGGTGTTTTTTTTCTTCTAAATAATGTTTTTCTTTTTTTTACAAATCTGTGTCTACAAAGTAGACACAGATTTGTAAAATGTAAAGTAGATAAATACGTTTAACGGTGTTTTTTTCATCCAATATACTGTATATAGATTTCTTGAAAGCACAAATTGACTATTTAATCTATAAATTCTACTGTAAATAACTTAATTAAATCTATCATTCAAACTTAATTTATTTAGCACTTTTCATACACAAGAAAGTAACACAATAAAAAATTATTTTTCCTTAACTCCCTACACCCAAGACAAAAATACACAACATAAAATGATGGAAAGCAAGAACTATATAAACAGGATTTAACAATAAAACAATTTAAAAACAACCCCCCGACGTTCCACCACCATCCTCATCCACACACCAGGCAAAAACCACCATATAATGGGACTATAAAAACAGGAACTGTAAAAACAAGAACTTAACTGAGGATAAGTTATGATAAATCTTCCAAAATGGATTGACGAAACACCGGAAGCAATAAAACCATAAAAAAGAAACAACTACATAATGAGACCATTAGAACAGGAACTGTAAAAACAGGAACTGAACTCAGAACGCTTCCATAAGTCTCCCATTATGAACTGAATAAAAGACTGGAGGCAGTAGCAATGATAGTGGTAAAATAGATCAACAACTGCATAACAGGACTATAAAAACAGGAACTGTAAAAACAGGAAGCTTTTTTAGTTTTATTGGAACAAATATTGGAATTTCAAACATCAATCAACCGTGTTTCGTTTTTCAGTTTCCATGGTTCCATTATTCTGGATTAGATTACAATCTAGACAGATAATTAGATCTCAGTAATCAGATGACCTTATCTACTACAATCCTGTGACAAAAGACTTGGAGCCAATAAATTATGACCTCATCACTCTCTCTCTCCCTTCTCTCTCTCTCTCTCGTTGACTCTCGCTCTCTCTCTCTCTCTCAGTGGACTTTGGCGTCAGTGCTCAGCTGGACCGGACTGTCGGCCGGAGGAACACCTTCATCGGGACGCCATATTGGATGGCTCCTGAGGTCATCGCTTGTGATGAAAACCCAGATGCTACCTACGACTACAGGGTACGATCCGCATCTTTAAACGAAGAGAAACAAACCTTTGTCTTACAGTAAAAGACTTGAGAGAATGAACAACCAGTCGGGTCAGAGCAGAATTTGTATGAACGGGGGAGTTTTATGCTTAGGTTGGATTATAGGATTATTACTAGAGGTGCGATCGATCGGCGCCGGGAGGCCTCCATTGGGGCCAGTACACGCACACCAAGAATGAGTTACCATGGCTCCAAACATCTAAGAAGAAGGCCAGAAAACACAAAGCTTGCAATTTTGAACATCAGTAAGGAGAGAAAAAGGATCTTTTCAACCCTGAAAACTTTCCGCACAAAAAACTTAATCTCACAAGGCAAATTAAATCACCGCGTGGAAGAAAGCAAGTAAAGCTAATGTTAGCAGTGCTGCTAAAGCTAGCGGGAACTCAGAGCCCGCCACAATCCCTGAAGTCCTTGAACAAAGCCAACATATAGCATATAACATACAAAGGCCTGAATGAGGCTTAAAAGTTTTACTTTCAATACGAAATGGTATAAAATTGGTTATAGTACGGAAGGTACATTCATTTTAACCGGTCAGAATATATATACATTACACAAGTCCAACCAGCCGTGTCACTTCCACTGTAATCCCTTCAAAATAAGAGCACTTGAAATACATTACTCATTATGATTTCTAAACTTTAAAGGAAAAAAAAAAATCAGAATCAGCTAAAATTGGTATTAGCCAAGAAAATCGGAGCACCTCTAATGATAATAATGTCATAAAATGTGAAAAAACTACAGTTTTCAGAGTTCAGAATTTCCCAGGCTGTTCCTAGATGATGAGTGTGATAATCCTAATTAGCAGTAATAAAGATGTGTGATCTGATGTTCTGTTCTTCAGAGTGACCTGTGGTCCTGTGGAATCACGGCCATAGAGATGGCTGAAGGAGCTCCCCGTAAGTTCTCATCACATCAAGCTAACAGCACTTTGTGAAATCAGTCGAATTGTAGTTTCCATAAATATAAATTATATATAATTACTGGCATGCTGCAGTTTGTGTTCCCTACTGCTTCTGCAAAGAGAGCTGAAGCCGGCTAGAGTTTCTGGTGAAGGCAGATATCGAGAGGATGAAATGTTTGACGTGTTTTTGTCTCTCGACTTCTTGCTTCCTCCAGCTCTGTGTGACATGCATCCAATGAGAGCCCTCTTCCTCATTCCCAGAAACCCTCCACCTCGACTAAAGTCCAAAAAATGGTGGGTTGAGCTCTAAATCTTCCTCAAAAGTGTCTCCGTCATGATCAAATAGAAGTGGAACGTTTGATGCCTTAATCTCATCAACACGAGATAATTATTTTGTTGTTTTGAGATCATGACTGAACCTCATTACCCGGTCTCCAGCGGTACTCCGTCCGGCTAATCTGTCTCTCATGCATCATTCGGTAACCATGGAGACAAGCTTTTTTTTGTTACTTATGAAGGTTAACAACATTCGCCTGCAAAGCTGCATGAAGAGGACGGATCTGAATGTTCCGTCCAACATGTGTCGGACCTTTCTATCTGATCAGCTCCTTGATCTGACAGTTTCATCTGAAATCAGTTGCTTCAGTTGTCAAGATGCCACCTATGCATGCAGCCATGACACTCCTGATCTCGGATCAGCGCTAAAAACATTAACTCCCTTTTAAATTTCAGGTCAAAGAAGTTCTTCAGTTTCATCGAGGGCTGCCTGGTGAAGAATTACACCCAGCGCCCCCCCACCGAGCAGCTGCTCAAACACCCCTTCATCCGGGACCAGCCCAACGAGAGGCAGGTCCGCATCCAGCTCAAAGACCACATCGACCGGACCAAGAAGAAGAGGGGGGAGAAGGGTGAGTCCACGAGGGACACTCTGAAACTTACTAAAAGAAATATAGGAAGAATAAGAAAAGGAAACAAAAGTCTGTGATATCTGTAAAGCTAGTAAAACTAAAGCTAGCGTCTTCGTTCTGGTATAACTTTAGGGTTGCCTTCAAAGTAAAAGCACTTCCTGTTAATTCCAAAATTAACATTCAACCTTTCAGCTATTATAATTTACTTTTAACCTAACACATCATTTCTATTTTCATCATAAACAATTTACAACATCCTGCTCACCCATGAACATTTGTTCATCATTATTTATTTACCAATAAGTGGTAAGAAGTGCTATTTATTTCATTTCATGTTCCTCTCTTTGCACAGATGAGACGGAGTATGAATACAGCGGCAGTGAGGAAGAGGAGGAAGAGGCTTCAGAGCAAGAAGGAGAACCAAGGTAACGACATGTTGAATAAAGATGACAGGAAGAAGGAAGTGGTCGGTGTTTTTTCACACCAGTCTGCTGGTGTGTTTTTGTTTTCCACAAGATTCAGCCGTCAGATTCAGCCGTCAGATTGGGCCGTAGATTTGTTCAGTGCGTTGGTGCGAAAAGTGGAAACTCTACAGATTTTGAGCACGATTATTCATTGCATCAAGTCGTGTGAGATGAGGAGGCGGATCAGATTAGAAGGACTCGACTCAAGTCCAGAAAGTTCAGTTTTTAAAGTCTTTCAAAAGAATGTTCCTTCTGAAGCGTGGATGAAGAGCAGCCACGGTGGACTTTTATTGGTATTTATTGAATTAATGCTGTAATCTCGAGATCACATTGTAGTTAGTTCGTGATCTCAAACAATAAAGCTTGTTTTATCCTGATAATGACATAGTTATCTCAAGAAAAGCAGCTGTGTGTTTTAATCATTGTGATTTAAGAGATAGGACTGGACCTTGTTCCAGGGTGTCGCCAAGAGGACAGCAAGCACCGGTGGGTCTCCTGGTTGCCGTGGTTTTATCCACTCTTTGTCATACTCACCTGATTGTCGATGGTTGCCTCCGTATTGGGGCCCGACGCAGAGAATGTGTTGGCAACAACCAGATCCTGTTACAAATGGGCTACGATCGTTTGTTCTTAACCTGGTCAGCACCAACAATCTCTCTCTCATGAGGTGATTAGTCGATAAAAAAGAGGAGCGTTAAAGGGATAAAACAACAAAGAAGGCCTAAGGAGGGACTTAAAAGACTTAAAAGCAAAAAAGAGAAGAAGCTGCAGGTCCTGGCAGAGATGTAAAATGAAAATAACATAAAATGTCGTTGATTTAGTGTCATTGATCATAGCACAACTGGCCTGATGACAGGGGCGCTGTCCGTGGTGCTGCTTCCAGCAGATTGGTTTGTCGGGTTGGGGTCTAACGGTACTTACTTGCTTGCACCCCCTCTGTAGCTCCATAGTCAACGTGCCGGGTGAGTCGACTTTGCGCCGCGACTTCATCCGTCTGCAGCAGGAGAACAAGGAGCGGTCGGAGGCGTTGCGCCGCCAGCAGCTCCTCCAGGAGCAGCAGCTCCGCGAGCAGGAGGAGTACAAACGGCAGCTGCTGGCCGAGAGGCAGAAACGTATCGAGCAGCAGAAGGAGCAGAGGAGGCGGCTGGAGGAGGTGAGGCCCCAGTGAGAAACTTCCGCTCGAATAAATCCACACAAACATCAGCTTTTAAGTCCGGAACGTTTATCAACCGTCTCTGAAGCATCACAGGAGACAGAAGTAAAAAAAAACTGCTGTGTCACAGAAGGACTTATTTAAAATATCACGGTAGAATCAGGCCTCATGGAAATCACCGGGGAAAGTAAGGAGAGTCTGCGCCACGGCGAGGAGAATGAATCCGTTTGTGGGATGGGTCTCCACATAAATCTGATGCTTTTAATTTGAAGGTTCGATATTTTGTTTGCTCATTTTAGACGGTTATTTCCAGCAAAGATTTGTTTGTTTGCGTCTGTGTTAGCAGGATAAACACAAACGTTTGGATTTGGATAAAGGGGCAGATTTATTACATTCTTTTTCCTCTTTTTTTTTTCCTTCCCTTTCCACTGCAAGGACGGGCTTTTTTATTTTTATTTATCTTAAACTACTCTATAGTCATCAAACTGGGTGTCAGAGAGACCAGAAAGAAGGAAAGAAGGAAAGAAGGAAGGAAGGAAGTGAAGAAGGAAGCATAGAATTTTGGAGTAGATCTGGATAATTATGTGGTTTCATGATTTACACTAGAAGCTTTTACTTTTATACTTTTTCTACTGTTATACTACTACTTTTTATCGTCATACGTTTTCACTTTTGTACTATTACCTTTTACATTTATACTGAAATCTTTTACTTTTATACTATATACACTGTAAAATATAATTGGCGTCCCAAGAGCAGGAGTTTTAAAAACCTTTCAGTAATTATCTATCTTCTCTTTGAGCCGTGGTTCTTTTCTGTCGTTTTCTGGGCTAGCGAGGTCGCTCCTCGCTTCTCCTGCGGGAGAGAGAGGAGGACGTATCGCGGCGGATCAGATCAGGGAGGCGGCTGCAGGAGAGATGCTTATAAATTTGGACAGAATTGGTGGAGTAAAATCTCTGCAGGGAGAAGAAGAGACCTAAATACCACAAACTGACAGAGGAGCGACTAAAGTCGAGTTTATAGAATGATAAATCTCGACACCTCTGAGCTGCATGGCTTCTACGGCGAGAGGAGAGATTTTTACTTAAAATGTGTTATCAGGGCTCGTGTTTTACCGTCACACCCACAGCTGGAGGCTGTGTTTGGGATTCATGACAGTGCTTGTGGATGAATCAGACCGTTGAACCCCTGCCATGTCACAGAAATACCAGAGCACATGTGTCGTCCTGTCCTCCGGTAGAGAGATTACCTCCTGTGGGATCCTGATCGCTGAGTGTGTACCAACACCGGAACCGAGGCTGATGTCCCGCAGCTTCCTCCGACAGACAGGAACCCAGAGAAATTCTTTTATCCGTCCGCTCGGAGAGCAGAGGGATTAGAAAACTGCCTGTCAGACTTAAGATATTACACTGATCACATCTATAAGTCTTTATGTAGATCTTAACGTTTCAGCTCAACATTTTTATCAGCATTTACTGAGAGTCTCTCCCCGCAAACTGCCATTCAAAAACGTCGGATGTCAACAAATCCCCGAAAAGTTGGGAATGTTATGGAATCGTCATCGACGCCAATGCGTTCACTGCAGATCCTATGTGATAACTCAAAAAAGTTTTCACGTATTATCATCATAGACCTTAATGCGAGGAATAGCTGGATTCATTTTAAGAAAGGTCACTTGCATATTCCACCACTGGTGGGAGTTTTATATTAAAAAATCACCGTTCTGGGCCATAATTTCTGAACCGTTGGTCAGATTTTGTCCAAGTTTGGTGGATATGAATCAACCCAAGGAGATCTATCTGGCACACTAGTATTTCACCCTAATAGTTTATATTTTACTCACTAAAGGGGGCCTTTATATGATTAAAACTGTTTTTTGAACGTATCTTCCTAAGATACCACAATTAAATGTTAACAGCAACATTTTGAAACTTTTAACCTGAATACGCTGTATCCTGATGAGAGCAGGTGAGGTCAGGGCACGTCCAAGTTTACTTCATATGATCCGCCTCAAGGAGATCGAACAAACTGACAGAAAAACAATCAGAGCTGGCACACCGTCATCTGGTACCTGCGCAGGTTCTTTAACACGCCTCTCTTGTCCACCCGTAGCAACAAAGGCGTGAGCGTGAAATGAGGAGGCAGCAGGAGCGCGAGCAGCGCCGTCGTGAGCAAGAAGAGAAGCGACGAATCGAAGAGATGGAGCGACGACGCAAAGAGGAGGAAGAGCGCAGGAGGGCCGAGGAGGAGAAGAGGAGGGCCGATCGAGAACAGGTAGGCGCTGGAGTGATGAAGAGAAAGCGCAAACCGGGCATGGCCTGATTCAATAATCAGTTACCGGTCGTAATGTTATGGCTGTTTGCTGTAATTTCTGAACAATACAGATGTTTGCTATTAAAAAGATACTTTACAACATTATGGTGCCATTAATAATGAAAGATGTAATTAACAGCAGTCGGCCACATTAGAACCCGTTACTGGTTTTAATGTTGTGGCTGGATCTTCAGTCGCACCTCATAACTTATTAATGCCGTGTAAATGATAAACATCTTGTTATTACACTGTAGTAACCGGGGCTGCTGGTCTGTGTGTGATTGACAGGAGTACATCCGCCGTCAGTTGGAGGAGGAGCAGAGGCACCTGGAGATCCTGCAGCAGCAGCTGCTCCATGAACAGGCCATGCTGCTGGTGAGTGTTTGGTCGCACCATCTAAACTCAAGACATCACGTTTACTTTCAAGCTAGCTTTTTCCTTACTATGATGTAGTATATTTTACATTTATTTCCCTAATATTTGCCCATATTCCGCCCACTGCCCTCATTCTTTCTTCCTTAAATGTTATTAGATTTAACCAAGGATAGAATGAATGAGACGATTTTTCCAGTATTTTAGCCAGCATCCCTCAAAAAGTTAGCATTACGCGACTTCCTGTTTGTTTGTGCGTGAAACAAAGCCGACTCTTCTTTGATTGGAAGAGGTTTTCGCTGTGATTCCCATTCTACGTAACAGAAGAGTGTATTATTGATAGAAGAAAAGAGGAATAAGAATTCAGAATAATCTATTATGGGCGGATGTGAGTCCAATGAGATGAAGTTGGAGGACGACAAATATCCTGGCATGTTACATTTGTGAGAATTGATCAAAATGATGGTGACTGGATTTGTATTTTTTGGTTTGTATGAGGTACTTTGATTCCCACTAGACGAGAGGTACATCCTCATATTTTACTTTTGTTCTTTAAAAGGCAGTAAAAGTCCAGAATTGTACTGTAGTGGGGATGTTTACAGTCACAATGATGTCGTCGTCAGGAAACCAGTCATCCAGCGGAAAGGAGGGGGTTTCCCTTCTTTCTTTTTTCTGGTTTCAGACGTTACAGGTCTAGTGCCGGAGAGGAGCTGAGTTATTGGCAGGAGATCTGGTGTGTAGTGTGGTGTTTTTCATGACTCAAGTACCGATGACCTCTGGGGGTTACAGAGGATACTTAAAATAATGAGAGGATATGACCACACGTATCCTCACATCCGGGTTTCACACCGCCGCTCACCGGATCCTCCACAGTCACCGCTGATAAATTAATGTGTAAAAAAAACCAAGTTTTAGTCACACATGTCATTTTTAAGTTGATTTAATCGCTTCAGAGATATAATTTAATATCCTTTTCCTGATGAAGTTTCTGCTTCTAGCGATCAGGACTTTGGTATTCCCGATACTTTACAGCATGAAGAAAGAGTTGACTCAAAGCTTTCCCGATGTTTTCCTCTCACGAAGATCCGAGTGTTTCAGGATCCCCAAACCCGTGATATTAAAACCAGTGTAGCGGCAAAACGGTCTGAACATCTTTGTGTCGGTGGTGTTGGTTCATCCTGACCCTTCCTGCACTCAGGAGTATAAATGGAAGGAGCTTGAGGAGCAGCGCCAAGCACAGAAGCTCCAGAGACAGCTGCAGCAGGAGCAGGCCTACCTGCTGTCCCTCCAGAAAAACCAGAACCTGCACGGTAGCAAAACGGCGCAGCCGCAGAGCTCCAAACCCCCCCAGACCCCCGAACCGGACAGGACGCCCCCCCCTGAGCCGGAAACGACCAAACAACCGCAGAGCGCCGACTCTGAGGAGACACAATCCGGTCACAGTCTGGACAAAACGTCAGAACCCCAGCTACCCGTCTCTGAGCTCAGAGACCCCGCCCCCGACTCTCAGCCAATCGGAGAGGTGATACCTGCCGGCGCCACGCTGACTACTGCGGAATGCTTCTTCTGCTTGTGTGTACTCACTGCTGCGGGTGTGCATCGTGTCCATGGCGACGGTTTTCCTGCTCGTACGGGTCGCTCTGCAGACGGTCTAATCGACTAGAACTCTCTCCTTTCTCTGAGTGTTAACATTGAACCCGGTCCACCAAACAAATATAGTCCAATGATGCTGGAGATACGACTGGTACCTGCTGAGGTTCAGCTGGGACAGGTCGGGTTTTACCCTCTGTGACCCAAACATTGAAGGCTTTGTCTGAATCTGATGAAAGGACCAGCCTTTACTTAACGTATATTTTTAAACAAAAATCTGTGTTTGGCGTCGAAGAATAAAATTCCCTTTTTTCGAAATTTAAGATTATTTTTGCTGGAACTGATTTGAGCTTAAAAAGTTAAACTGCAAAAAAAATTTGAGACAAAGTTCTGCTTTTTCTACAATTTAGTTTATTTAAGTTTTAATAAAAATCTTTGATGAGGAATTTGTTCCTTAACATTGTTAAAAGTACGTTTATGTACGATTTTGAATCTCTGAAATTTAACAAAGGTCCACATTTTAGAGGGATTAAAGGGTAGTACTCTTCCAAAAAAATTCTGATGGACTACTGAACCTTCAGGCGTTCTTTAAAGAAAAACTGACCGACATTTTCTGACCGAGGTTTCCTGACTGACTTTCCCTCTTTAATGTCTTTACCAACATATAAATGCAGTTATTGTGAAAGTGAAGCACCTCATTAGTCGTCAGTGTGACTCCCTGGGTTTCTGGCACCCTGCTGTGACCATTTATCACCTGGTGAGGGGGGGGGTGAAGCGGGCCTGAAAGAACCTTGCATGTAGTTTTTGCTGTTTTTCTCCTGCAGGACTGCAGAGTGGAGTTCTTCTTTCATACAATAGAGTGATATAAGAAATTTTTCAGATGATGCAAAACACATGCTGACCTATTGGAGGGTGAACTTGGACAGCATTGAGTCTGAGCAGCAGGAGTTCATAATAGTGTGCTGGTTGTTCCAGCAGACGTCATACAGAAAGAATTGACCCGGTTTCTTACTATTTGAGGCTGCATTCTAAAAGTTTAGTCATTAAGAAGGTCAGATGAAAGTTATTTCAATCGGGGCGGACCAAAGATGAATGTTTCAGTCGGTCAGAAGACATATCACCTCTTGGAATCTGGCTACTGGTGGTGGTGGCTGATGACTCTGCTGAGACTGATGCTGGATCTTTGAGGTCTGGGGTGGAGATAGTCAGCTTCATTTTTTAGGAGAGAAATAAAGGAAACATTGATTTTCTTGCCCTAACTTTCATTTTCTCTGCAGTTACTGGACTGACGTCTTTATTCAAACTCATTTTCACCATTTCACCGTACCCTGAAGTTGTTAGGACTCGGACCGAGTTGCGAATTCCCGACAAATAAAATTGTCTAAATTTGAATCTGAATCTGATCGACAGCCTCCAGTCAACAACAAAGAACTTTTACCAGTTGACATTTTAATTCTGTGGAGAGAAATCAAACCGAGATTGGATTAATGTGGTTTTGTTGGGTTTTTTGTTTTTCCCTGGAATTAACTGCCATTAACTCTGACATTTCCCTGAGAAATGCATGACTCTCTCTCCTGCTTGTGGTGCCGGTGTCCTACTACCAGCGATGTGGGAACAATAACACTGCTGTCCTTCAGACGGTCGTTTGTCGTCCCTGCTGGTCCGCCTGAATCAGCAGACGACCCTCTGATGTGCTTGAACCTCCGCTAGTCCGAAGCACCTCCACTCCGCCGGGAGGAACTAACCAACCGTAGCAGCTAGTGGCTTCTGTTCCCTTCGTCCCGTCACTCGCTCCCACCTGGACCCTCTTACCGCCGCTAATGCTGCCCTCCCTCCTCCACAGGCCGATGAACGATACCGGAAGAACATCCAGGGTTCTCCTCAGGCGGCTCAGACCAAACCACCGCAGCCTCCAGTACCGCCTCGCTCCGAGTCTTCCTACCCCAACGGGAACTCGGCATCCGAAGCCCCCGCTATGCACCGCCCAGTAGAACCACAGGTAACCGCAATGTCGTCAAACCCGTCTCATGATGTCTGTTTTTTTACGGAGCGGGTTCCTTTTGTGTTTTTTCGTGAAGCGAGTCGTTTGTCGGCAGCAACAGGTTGTCGGTGCAATTTCTGTGTCTGTGTTCTGCGTTGAAACTAAATCAACAGTAAACGGAAGGAAGAAAATACTTTTTTTTTTTTGATGGCCTGAAGTAAGAAACACTTTTTACAAACGTCTTCATCACTGCATTTTTCTGACTTTCTTTTTTAACTTCTCCAGATCGTTGAACATGTCACATGACCAGGTGATCACGTGACAAAACAGGAAGTAATTATTAAGCTGGTTTTGGTTTGGTGCTTTTATTGTTGTTGTTGACCTAACTGTTTTTTTCTTCAACTTATCCATATCAACACACGGAAACTTGGAAACATCCTAAAAAGCGTTAAACGTGTTCCACTGGCAGCTTCTTTTATGAAACAGGAAACAGGAAATACTGACTTGATTGCTTCATTTTAGGGAGTTTTATCTATTATTGTGGTCTACATGTCTTTGAGAGAAGAACCGTTGTGGTTCCACCCGCAGCATCATCTTCTCTTGTCTACTTTCTCATCAGGATCTCCTGATAAGGTTCTCCTTCACAGCGGATTTAAACACTTCTCTCTTTCTGCTTGTTGTGCTTCTTTTCTGTGATTCTTTCTCCCTCCTGAGTTCAGACTTAAGCTCAACTCTTCTAGGTGGTTTCACGTCTGGGGTAGAGGATCCCACTGAACGTCTGTAGAATCTTTGAACTTCCGGGCTGTGATCGGTTCCGTTCCCTCATGTCGTGTTTAAACTCATCAAACACATTTCCAGACTGACTGTTTTGGAAAAGTTTTATTTATGTCCATCCGAAATAAGAAAGTGAGTTGATCACAACCCTGATTAAATACACGTCTTTGATTGACATGTCTAGCCCCTCCCCTCTCACCCTTCACAGCAGACGAAGGTGTTCCTCACATGTGTAATAACTTAAAATGCAAACTTTCGCCGGTATATTCAGGATTCCCACCTTCCTCACTCCACAGGCTGAACCTCCTCCGTGTGAGCTGCTGATTGAAGCTATACATAATTCACGAACCCCCAGATTTTTGAAGGGGGGTGTGTGTGATGATATAATTCACTGGTGCATTATAAATCATTTGCAGTAATGTTTAAAGTGGATTCATCCGTTTTGTCTCATTTTCTGCCTCACTGTTTACTGAATCAAACTTGGCTTGGCTCATTATTAGGTCCTCTGATGAGGATTCACTCAATTCAAGGTTCCTGTGAGGAATCTAAAATGTGAACTTCTGACCTTTTGGCCTTTAAAAAGTCTGAAATATGAACATGTTTACATTAAAACGCCGCTGTCACACCTGAAAACGAGTTTAAACCAATCATTAAAGAAAAATCCCCAAATAAATGGCAGTCAGTGTCCGAAAAATAATGAAAACAAAAATAAAAAACAAGTCTCCTGGAGAAAAAATCCAGAAAGAAGGAGGGTTTTTCCAAAATATGTTTAACTCACCAGGGGGTCTCTTTTATTAAAAATACTCTTTTTTTCGAACATAACGTCCAAACCCTTGGTCCAATTTAGTCCAAATGTGATGCATGTGACTCAGCTTGAAGAGATCTATCTTACATATATCACATTTTAGTCTCATAGTTCATATTTTACTCACTAGGGGGAGCTGAAAGAGCTGCAGATTCTTCCCTGTTCGAACGCCGTCAGTCTCCTGCTGTCACTGCAGTAATATGTAATTATTTTGTTTTTCACTGTGTGATAAATAGGATGTGTAGCAAGAGTTGTGCAGAGTTCTCTCTGTGACTCTCTGTCGATGCACGAGCTTGTATAACAGTCATATGTGAGTCATAGCGGCAACAAAAGCCTCTCGCCAAAGAAAAGGAAAGAAAATGTGATAAATAACTGGGTGAGCGGCAGGATCTGCTGAAAGAATGCTGGCTGTTGGGTAAATGTAGCTGATGACCCCTGCTGTGTGACCCGGGTTCTGCTCTTTGCGTGACCTCGGGTTCCACGCTTCCTTTAATGCTGATCGCCAGGCTTTGTGTTTTCTTCTGAGGTTGAATTTTAGAGACTTAACATAAATATTTCATCGATCTGATGGAAAACAGCAGGAGAGATTTGAACGGATTGTCTGGAAAACGTCTGGAATAATCTGAATTGAAGGATTTAGATTACGCTGAAGCTACAGCATTAAAGTAATTAAAGTAGAGAAGTTAAGGTACGTTAAATATGAAACGCTTTTGTCCATATTAAGTGAATCACTCATGATTTGTAGCTGGTAATGAAGAATATTAAGGCCTTTTAAAATAAGCAGACAACTTCCAATACATCGTTTACTAGTATTGGTTTGTGATGGAGATTTTAAATGTTACAGATTATAATGACGTTTGAATCAGAGAAGATCATTTTTCAAAGGCGACTCAAGACTCTCCGTCTCAAAAATCCTTCCAGCTTCACCTCTCCATTCCCCGGCTGTTCTTTTTTCTCTTTTTTCTCTTCTTTTGTTTCTCCCTGTGTTACTCAGACCCAAAACGTTTGACATGACGCTTTCTTATTTTAAGCACACGCTGCACCTTTTCCTGCTGAATAAGTTGTTGAGATGTGAAATGTGATTCATTTTGCCTGTTTGCATCCCTCCTCCTTTCTGCTGCTAGAGAGATGACGCCCAGCGACGAGTCCAACACGAATGCTCTGTAAAAATGTGGGTTCTTCAGGGGTTCTGCTGATCTGGAGCCATACTTTTCAAATACTTGAGTCCAAGAGGACCGAAATACCAACTATGTCCACTAGAGGGCGCATAGAAAAACCTTTGGTTGAGACGTAAACCAATATTTTTATCAAAATCCAGCATTGTGCACAGTAATAACAATAAAGCTAATTTTAGGAAGAGTTTTAAAGACACCAGAATCCATGTCTGATCAAAGACCATCTTTTTGGGAGAGTAAATTTTGTTTTATTACTGATGAGAGTATAAAAGAAAGTTAATTAATCAATAATATTGATGGATAGAAAAAATGTTATTTAGATAAAATAAAATATTTGAAATATTATTTATAAATAAAAAATAATAGTATTTAAATAGACTAAAAATATATAAAATTATATTTATTTTTAATATAAATGAAACAAAAAATGATGTTATTTTTAATAAACTAAATTAAAAATAAGGTTATTTATCAAATTAATTAATAAAATAACTATTCAACGAAAATTACATTAAAAATATTTATTCTAAATTTGAAAGGATTTGATGTCAGAACGTTAATCCTGCAGCCAGAGAGGTTCCGTCTAAGTTTGGTTCCAGTCTGAGACCCCCTGAAGCCCCTGTTCTTGTGAGAGTGCTCTGCATGCGGACTGACCCTCCCCCCCCCCCCATGTGTTCTGTTTTTGTTTACCGTAAGGTCCGTTCTCATCTCGCTGCTTTAAAGAGCAGCAGCAGCGTGGCCTCGTCAAACTCCTCCTCCGCCGCCGCCGCCACGCCTCCTCCTCCACCTCCACCTCCTCTTGTGTCGCGGCCACAATCCTTCAGCGAGCCGCTCGCCTCTAGCTTTGAAAACCTTCATCTTCGCCACAGCCAAGAACCCCGCCAACACCATCACTCCACTCAATCTTCATCATCACCATCTTCCTCTTCATCAACGCCTGCACGCACTGACCCACAACCCCAACCCCAGTTTAGACCCTCGCCCCATGAAGTGACTCCGTCAGGGGAGGTCCCGCCGCGGGTAAGAACAGGAAGAATAGCCTAGCAGCTAACAGCTCTAAGCGCTCTGATTGGCTGATGTCATCATTGATCACGTTAACAGCTGCCCTCACTCTGCCTGACGCTTGACTCCATCGATATTTCATTCTTTGTTTGAGTTTCTTTTCTTGTGGTGCGGGTAGAAACCGGTAGGAGAAGAATGAAGGCGCTAATGAAATAAGTAGACGTAGGTTAGCAGGTAGCTCCGAGTTAAACCAGAAAAAAACACGTCTCAGATTCTTCCTGAGGGAAAGATCTCCGCCACTAATTCACAAAATGTGATTAAAAATAGGATGTTAAATGTCTCTGTGGGATGTGGATCAGTCTCTACTTCATTTATTGGATGTATTAGTCTGCACCCTAAAAGTTTAGTCTTTAGAGACTCTGGGGAGGAAGCAGAAACAACCCCGGGTGTCTCAGACGTCATGATGACCTTAAAACTACAACCAGAAATAAAGTCTTCATGACACACATGTGGGTCTCATCAGATGTTCACGTTTATTAAATCCTTAAGATTGACTTAAAATCCATTACAAATAAAACATAAATAAAAGTTTGACCACATTCTGGATTCAAACCCCTCAGTCAGTGGCCTGTGTGAGAGTCAGACATTAAAGAGCGTTAGACTATCTCGTGTCACACGATCATCTGAACAAAACACAAAACCGTTTAGCTCCTGTGGTCAGGAGACTTTCTGAACAAGAGAAACACAAGAAGTTGAGTGAACCTGGCTGAAGGGAAATAAACGTGTAAATACTGAGTATCCAGACATTTTCCTACTAAAAATAGTAAAATAATCATAAACGACGGGTGAAATACAAAAAGTTATTATTCTGTCAATCGCTGCTGCCGTCTTTACAATAACAAAACTATTAAATTACCGTTGGGTCTCGTAGGACATCCATAAGATTCCTGGCGGTCCGTCAGAGTAGTCGGGTATCGTCTTACCCACCGTGGGAACCCTAATAAAGCTCAGGTTCTTTTTTCCTGCCGCTGCAGCTTAAAACCACAGCAGGACCTACAGAAACTGGAGGAGAGGAGAAAAAAACCCCTGAGAATTTATAGTGTTGATCTCTATGGCGACGGTTAAAGTCAGTCATGTGGTGTTTACTACAAATGTGTGCAGTCAGGGTACATTTCTTTATTTAAGAAGACAAGAAATGATCTGAATTCAGATCTTAAATTGTCCACAAGAAAAAGAAACGCCTGAAATATTTACAGGAAGCTGAATTAATAGATGTTTGCTCTTCAAACGATTGTGATCCAGATGTCGACATCGGCAGAATCAATAGTGTTAATTCAACACGGTCAGAACTAAACAGTCAAAACGACGACTTCAGAATCAAACGGCTTTATTTGTCCCATCAGGGACACGTTCGTCCAAAAACAAGGTACGGACTTAAACCCGAGGGGCTGAAGATGGAAATAATATTTGATGAGATAAATGGTTATAGAATAGTCGCATCAATTCTCTCAATCACTGAAACATAAGGATAGAAACTTAAAGTCAGTACTTTAATCTTCTAGAGGCTTGATGTATCTTCAAAAGACTGTATGGATCAGTTTACTGGACCAAATGGATGTTAACATTAACTCTTTAATGTCCTTGACAAGAATTATCAATAATGTGGAAAAGATTATTTCTTATCTTATGCACTCAAGATTTACAATGAAATGAAAAAAATGTATTGGCCAAGCATGTTCTTAATATAAATATCAAATCTCTAAAATTATTTGATGATGAAAGTCTACATTTTAATTAGATTAGCTTAAACCTTTTTGACCCTTTTTTTATTACTTTGTTTGGTTGTATCAAGTTCCATCATTTGGTTTAATTAGTCCTCTCACGCTTTAATATGCTCCCAAAAATATCATACTTATCAAATATGTGATTGAGGGGTTCTTCACTCAGAGAACCCTGGTTACAGCACAAGTTATGCCCTGCAAGCTAGCTTAGCAGTCTGGCTCTCAGAGGGACTCCTTAACTTTCCCCACCTTAGTTTATTGTGTGGGCGGGGCTTATTAATATCTCTGGAGTTCTCTAACCTCACATTTTGAATGTGAGAGTTTTAAAATGATTCTTGTATAGCAGGGAGGAGATGAAAAGTTAATATCTGCTTTATGCTGCATGACAAGGTATTTTAGAGAAGTTTCCTTTCAGGTGCAGCGCAAACAAGACGTCCGTCACACAGCCGCCGCAATTCAGGACGATTCTGTGCTTTCAGGATGTTTTTGTGCGTCTCTCTGCATCAGGGTGTTTGTTTTTGTGTGTGAGCTGGTCAATGTCTTTATCACAAAAGGTTCCTGTCAGGACCACATCAAGGTCTCCGGTGTTGTCGAGGCGAGACTCGCCTCATCGCCAAGGCAACGCCTCACACAGTACCCACGCCGTGCAACAACGCAACGCTGCCAGGTAAACCGACACAACAGCTGAGAGTTTTATTTTCCCACATTTCTTTTGTAAAATGGAGATTTTCTTTTAGACATGTCTCACCTCTGGGATTGTGTCCTTTAAAGGATGCGACCTCTGAAGGTCACAGAGCCTTTCTGTACGGTTGATGAAGACTTTTCTGTTTGTTACCTCGTCTTCCTGTTGTTACGTTTGCATCATCCAGCGTTGCCTAGCGACACTGACAGTCGGAGTAGATAAGAAGAAGGTGTTTAAGTTGATGCAGTAAAAGCTGCAGGTGTCGTAGTAGTAATAATGATAATATGCATTATTATTAATATATGACTGTTCAAAAGGCCATTCAAAGAGTTTTACAATATATGTTCAAAAAAAGCATTAAAACAACTTAAAAGGCATTTAAGTGATTTAAACAGACGTGAAAAGTAAAAGTTAGATGTGCAGTGTAATAACTGAGTAATACTGATTAGTAGTACTAGTTTAAGTTGATGTAGTAAAAGCTATATTAAAAATAAAGAAATAAGGCGAGGCATATGAAACATCATTAAACAATATAGAAAGCATTTTGATATCCAAATAATTGAAATAGGAGTCAGTCAGCGTAACGTCATAGTAATAAAATATGTAGTACATTTACTGAGCAGTAAAATGAACTGTATACATTATGTATGACACTTTTTGCATAATCTATTACTACATAGATTAGTCTTCTTCACTCCTCACACTGATGATGACTCTGGGGATACTGGGGGCGGAGGAGGCTCCACTTATAGGCTGCATTTGAAGGATCCTTCCAAAAGGGGGCGGGCTTGTTAGACTTTATATACAGCCGCATAGCTTGACACCTGAGAAGGTGAATGTTTCTCTCAGTAGTTATAATGCAGTGATTTCATTTCATAGCTGCTGAAAAAACCCCATCATGGACAAAACAGGGGGTAGAACTGAAAACTACATCGAGTCAAACTGACCCTTTGATGAGACCCTAACAGCACAGAGGGTGACTCTCTCTCCTATTATAAGTGAATGTCGCTCGCCCAGCAGTCTGTCCCCGTGAAATCAACTTGAAGACTTTATCAGATAATCCAGACGAGATACTGATTCCTCAAGTAGAATGGCAATTATACTATGCTAAAATGAATACAAGTAGGGAGTATATGATCAGATATATTTGTGAGTTTTTAGGCTTTGAGGAGTAAATGACAGTATCATCTACATACACAGCAATCAGAAAAGACAATTCACACAAATAGGAAACGTCATTATGAAGCTAAAAGTACAGAAGTCTGTTTTTTTTAAGAATATTCATACGCACTTAAGGAAATCTCAAAGTAAGATTTTATGTGTCAGTAAGAAAACTTTCCTCTACAACCTTGCTGACTCCTGTCTCTGTCGGTTCTGCAGTGCAGCGGAGCCTCGGCTGCTGTGGGAGCGGGTGGAGAAACTGGTTCCCAGACCAACCAGTAACACCGGCAGCGGAGGCTCCAGTTCCTCCAGCAGCTCCAGTAACTCCAGCTCTCAGCCCGGCTCTCAGTGTGGCTCTGGAGAGAGGTTCAGGGCCCGCTGTGAGTCCACACACACTTGAACTGATAAGCAGGGAGTGGACGATATAACTTAAACACGCCAGCTTAAAATACCTGCTGAAGAAATTAACATTCATTAAAGGACCGATTCGCTCAAAACGGATCAAAGATTTGGAATTGCATTATTTGGTATAGCATCTCCTTTGAGAATAAACTGTTATTTCCACCTCCACCTCCTTCAGCCTCGTCTAAATCGGAGGGCTCGCCCCTCCAACGTCCAGAGAATGCTGGGAAAAAACCAGAGGAGAGGCGGGACTTGGTCCGGCCGAGCAGACCAGCGGTGAGAGCCAGAACCGTAGCTCGCTAGCTGGGATGATGTAGAACTGTGTGTTTATAGTAGTTTTTTTTCACTTTGCGTACACGAATGACTCCTAGTATTATCTTGTAGCGCCGTGTCATGTGATCTGCTCGCCATCCGATAGAGAGGAGTGTGTTTGGACTGAGCTGACTGGCTGAAGGGTTTCCTGCTTGCTCTCTCTCTCGGCGTAACTCATGCCTTCTCTAACCTCAAGAAAAAAACTACATGTTTATACTTTTTCATCTTTGCAGCTTTAATAACCGTCTCATTGTTGGAATTAATCCACTAACCTTGACCTGGACTCCCCTCCTCCCTCGCTTCATCTTCTAGCTCTAACGGTTTCTTCTTCCCCTCCAAGAAGCTTTCCGTTTCCTGCTAAACCTTTTCAATGGACGATTATCTGACGTCGTAACTAACGGCTCAGGTGATGAGGTTCATGCTATGGAATGACCTTTGACCTCTGCTCTGCCTCTCACCCGCTGACCTGTAGGACCTCACGGCTCTGGCCAAGGAGCTGCGTGCTGTGGACGACGTTCGTCCCCCAAATAAGGTGACGGATTACTCATCCTCCAGCGAGGAGTCGGACACCACTGATGAAGATGACGACGAGGAGGTAGACCAGGAGGCAGGTGAAGAATCGACCTCAGGACCGGAGGACTCCAGAGCCGTGTACGTAAACACACAATAGAGCAAACTGACACGAACACCATCAGAATCTGTTTGAATGATACTTCAAGTAGTTCCACGACTACAGGGAGTATGTTTGTCACACAGGTGTCCGCGGACAGGTGAGACCTGAAATTATTTACTTTCATTGTCATTAACATTGTTCCTCTCACTATGTGTGCGCAATCTGTGATTAAGCAGAAAAAACTACCAATATCTCTACAATCATCTACTTTTTTTTAATATAATGAAGAGCCTGTAACAGCGTGAATTTGTTGAGAAACTCTTTGATTTTATTCTGCACAGTTCTTGTGGGACAAGACCAGGACTGTCCATTTTGACGGACAATGGACCCAAAAATGTAGTTCTGACCCCAAAAAGAGATTTTGGCTGTGAAGTACCAACTATGTCCACTAGAGGGAGATACACCCTCAAACTACAACCGTCAGCTGTGACAAAAACCCAGCATTCTAAATCTAAGTATCGCTGTAAGAACTAAATAAAAGCCCAATAATGGGCTTTTATGTTAGGAGTTCTGAAGTACTTCAACAAAAGTCCGGATTAAATAAATCTTATTTCCGGTCGTGTGTTTACTTCACACTCTCTGTAGAAGTGTGGCTGATGAAGATATGATAAATTAAGAATGATCTCTGCTCTCCTGCAGGTCCTCCAGGAGTAACGGAGAGACCGAGTCGGTGAAAACTATGATCGTTCACGATGAAGGTGAGAGCGATGCAGGATCGACGCCCTGTAAAGACAGCACGCTGATCGTCAGACAGGTACTGGCCAGAGAACACATGATAGAGAAATCGCCTCGTTTTAGTTGTTTTTTTTGTGCACATTTTGTTCATTCATACCTCCAAGTTTTTCCATGTGGTGTTGATCATGTTCTGTTCTTGTTTCCTTGTTGCCATTGGAGACCAGCTCAGCGTTAAAAAGTTTTAATTCTATAAATCATCTTAGTTTAAGATTAAAAAAAAAAAAAAAACCCACAAGATAACTCAGTGACGAGGATTTATTATATTATCTAACATTTCCTGCATCCTTATGTTCTTTAATCCGTTCACGCAGCTGCAGATTATTTTAGTTTCTCTCTGACGAATAACTGAGTTTTCATTCCGCCTGTAGAGTAGCCTCAGTAGTTTGCCCTTCGCTCTAGCCAGAACCTTCCCCTCACCCGAGCTCATCAGATACACGTCTAGACCCAAAGTCGTCTACCCCTCTTTCTACTTCCAGAGCACAGGTGACAACAGAAAGCGTCCGAGCCCCGGCCCGGGCCAAACTCAGACCGCGGGCCTGCTCGCGGGCTTTGCCCCGAGTCCCGGCTCGGGCCCGGTCCTCGGACACCTCACCCCGAGCCCCCACCATCATCACCACCATCATCACCATCACCCCACACAGCACGCGGACAGAAACGGCTTTGCTGGCCGCATCCACCACCTCCCAGACCTGATCCAGCAGAGCCACCATTCCTCCCCCTCCTCCACCGCATCCAACTCCCCCTCCTCCTCCAGCCTCGCCAGCCCCGCCTCCATGTCCCCTCAGAGTCCGCTGGACAAGCTCGGCATCCTCACAGAGGTATGTCCCCCCCACCCCAGCTCCAACACCGACCCCCACTCAGGGGCTGTGATCTTAAAACAGGAAGGAGCAGGAGCAGGTCAAAAGTACCGAGGTTTTTCTGAAGTCGACCGAATGACAAATATTTGAGTTCCCAAACGGTGGCATCGCAAGAAACACATCAAGAATAAAAGTATGAGTTAAATGTAGGTGTATAACCTACATTTAACTCATACTCACAACTCCTGCATCTTTCTATGTCCTGGATTACGTTTGTCGCCCTCTAATGGTCAATATTGGTACCGACGGTCCTCATTGAACTTTACATGGCCACTCACACCATAACGTTGAAACCACCTACCTAATTTTGTGTAGGACCCCATTTTTATCTCGATTTTATGCCATAACATTATAACCACGTTGAGTCAATATTATTCATATAGTGCAAAATCCCAAAGAAAGTGATCTCAAGGCACTTAACATAAAGAGCATGTCTAGAGTGCACACTTTGATATTCAGACAGGCAACAATTTCCCCATGAGAAAACACCCGGTGACAGTGGAGAGAAAAAAATGCTATGTAAGAGGCAGAAACCTCAAACAGATCCTATACTATGCCTTGACTTGTAGAAAGAGGGAAATACTGTGTGGGTCCCCCTTTTCGTACCAAAACAGTTCTGTTCTGCAATGGGTGTTCTGACACCTTTCTATCAGAACCAGCATTAACTCATTTGACACTGGACCGTGCGGGCTGGCCCTTATCTCCCCTCAAGCATCTCTGAGCCTCAGGTGCCCATAACTGTCCCACCATCACAATTCGGCCCTTGTGGGAGTGACTCAGATCTTTATGCTTTTCCCGTTTTCCTGCTTCTGACACTAATTTCAGAGCAAAATGTCGACTTGCTGCTAAATATGTCGGACCCAGGTGCAAGTATAACTACATTATCAGTGCTAGTGTCTTCACCTGTCTGTGGTTATAATGTTATGGCTGATGGTGTAAAGTTCCAGCAGAGACGTTGTGGGTTTTGGTGCATTTTAAGGATCAGTTGGAAACATGACTACAAGACAAAACTCTATTTTTATGATCTGAGACCTGATTGTTCTGTTTCAGATTGAGTCCTGCGAGGATAGTTGTGGTTCTACAGACATTCCCCCCTCTCCCACAAAAGCATCTAAATCTCTTTTTATTGCTTAATGTTGCCCACTTTCATCAAACCAGTCACATTCTCACATTCCACCCAGCATAGATCATAGCAAACAGGCCCGTTAGGAGCGCCGGGGCAAGTATCTTTCCCATGGATCCACCTTTTTTCCCATTTTGTTCTTTTTGTCAGCAGCTCTTCATGTTTTCCCCTCAGTATTTATGATTTCCCTTCAAATCCAATGTTGTATTTGCATGCAACACAGAGAAAAACCTCAGTTTGCCTGCTTGTCTGACCTGATTGTCGTGGTTATTGTTTCCATACATAACTATCTGCAAACATTTAATCTTCAGATGTTGTGATATTTTGTCACCACTGAATCTTCTTCTCTCTGACGGCAGAGCCAATCTAGTAACAACATGCAGAAACACAAGTCCTCTTCCTCCTTCACTCCGTTCATCGACCCACGCCTCCTCCAAGTCTCTCCATCCACCGGCAGCGCCCTCAACAACATCGGTGAGTCTACTCGGAATAGTGGTGACAAAAAAGCTAAAAAATGAAATGTTTTACCGTTTTTAGAACTCACCAAAGAGGTTTAGAGCTGAACCTCTTTTTTTGGAATTCTGAGAATAAAGTCAGGATTCACATACAAATATTATTAGGCCAATAACTTAAAGGTGCAGTGTGTAAAACTTAGTGCCATAATTCCACATTACAACCTCCCAATCCCAAGAATCTACAGGCGCTTTCATGTGTCAAAGTGATGTACTTACTATAGGTCAAAGGTCATGTTTAAGATAAATTTTCTCTTTGAACCTTTTCAAGTTGACCCACATCCAAAGCTTTAAAAAAAATGATTCTTATTTTAAGTTCGTTGTACATAGATTGAGAAACATATTTTTAAGTGTTATATTCAAAGAGTTACATGCAGAAAAATAAGTTCCTTGATTGTTTGGTGCGGTTGTCGGTTCCACAAACTAACGTTTAGTCAATCAGAAGACTGGACAAAAGC
>VRLP01006479.1:0-28200 GCA_009660295.1 Lophius piscatorius
CGACAATTCCATGGAGACGGCCTTGTGGTCGGACACACCCAGATCGTACACAAGAAGATTGCTGAGAGGAGCAGAGTCAGTGATGACAAGATCCAGAGTGTGCCCCATGGTGTGGGTGGGGACATCCACAAGTTGCCTGAGATTAAAACAATCCAGTAGTTGGAGAAATTCGGAAGCAAAACGACATGCAGGGGAGTTGACATGAATGTTCATATCTCCAAGTACTAAAATATTGGCAGAGGTTGTGTAAAAAGTCGACAAAAGGTTGTACATCTCAGAGATGAAGGCTGGCTTTTGTTTGGGTGGCCGGTAGATTAGAAGTATGGTCATGGAGAAAGGGGGTTTACAATTAAATGCCAGGCATTCAAAAGAAGAGATCTCTGGCAACGGCATGGAGACAAGTCCAAATCACTGTGGTAGATGACAGACAGACCACCGCCACGACCAGTGCTGCGGGCTTTCTGGAGGTAACAGTAACCGGTGGGAAAGGTCTCATTCAGCACAGAAAAATCATCTGGTTGTTGCCAGATTTCTGTAAGGCACATAACGTCCAGACATTTCTCCAGGATGTGGTCATGTATGAGGCATGATTTGTTTGTTCGATTTAATACTAGATGGAGCAGTGAATCTCTGTATTGGCCGAAGAAGACTGAAATCCACTCCACGTTTTCGAACCCGCACAGTGGATGATTTTATCGAGGAAAGTCCAGTGACACTAATGGGAAAAGCTGCGGCATTCTGATGACGCGTCTGAGACGCGATAGTGCGCACGTCAGACCGAAAAAGGACGGAATGGAGTTATCGGAGCGGGAGCGGGATTTAACAAACTTAGAATGGCAACTTCTGTGAATGTATCGCGGCCGGCGAAGGAGTCCAAGTTGTTTAATAACCGATATGCACAACGGAGTGTTGTAGTAGTTGAATTTCATCAGTTGGGTGACGGAATAATTCATCATCATGCCAGACGTGGAGACTAGCCCGTTATTAGCCGTTAGCTTTGGACGAGATGCACAGAGGACGTTAGTAGCCGTTATTTTCATGGAAAACATGTTTACACTTTCCTTGAAAATCTTCAAGATTATCCCAAAATACCTTGGAAATAGGACCATACAACAAAAGAAAATGTTGTAAAAAACTTGCTGAATAAAAGCAGAGCGATGGGACTTATTAGAGTCTCAGCTAGTCTCTTTTGAATGACAGTGTCATGGAAAGCCTTTTTTATTACTTTTACAACGTGGGCCGTGTTGTTATTCCCCTGCAATACATTTTTTTAAATTACTGTAAAAACATTAAAGCCCAGACAGCTCAGGACATCGTCATACAGGCACAATAATCTTATCCTTTGCATAGTATTAACTGAACATGTTACATTTTGAGACTCTCAACACTGATGCCATGGTGTCTTGCAAATTTCTTGCAGAAGTTGAAAATATTCAACTGGCAAAATAGAGGCAAAACAAAAGATAGAACACAAAAAACCCAAACCAGCCTTACTCCCATCATTTGGTATTACAATATCTAATTAGTATCAGCTGGGGCGAGTTAGTGTCTACCAACAGCTTTGCATTGACTGTGTGTAACGACATACTCTTGGAAATGAGGTTTTTCATTTGGCTCATTATAGGGGTTTAGTTCTATTTCAGGAACTCTTGAATATGTTTCCGCAGCTTTGTACACACAATAACGTACTTGAGAGGAGCCTTCTGATATTTATAAATTTGTATTGTCATAAGTGTTCTTATCTGTTTCCATGGTTACAAGTTGATTTGGCCTCATTCTGTGGATGGGGAATGGACTTTATCCTTTCGTTCTTCTCGTCATGTTATACTTTTGGCTCATAATGAACTAGTGAATAGTCCAAAGTGAAGCCTGCTTCTTGTCCGATGTCAGCTGGGCTTCAGCCCCCTGCTACCCTGATCAGGATAAGTGGTTACCGAAAAAGAATGAATGAATCACAATTTTTCATAATCATAACATGAATTACAGCCTTTTGCTACATATGAACTTGCGTCATTTTAATTTCTTTTTTTTAATTCCCTTGGTTACAAGGATTTAGGCTGAGTCAGTAAGTGTGATTTGTCTCAGATGAGAATTTCTTAACTTAATAACCAACTGTCGACTATTTTGACCTGAGAAAACCTTGAAAAACATACATACTAACTTCATCAAACTTGAAATTTACACAAAAGCATAAAAAAAACTTTTTTATACAGTTCACCCTTACACTAAAGGTTGGTTGTCGTCTCTATTACATATGCCTAAAATAATATGAAGTAGTCTTGGCTTGCGAAAGGAATAGAGGTACACCGATTACCCATACCATTATAACTGGTGAAAGGTGACGTTACAATAAAACCTGGTCCGTTGGTGATATGTATTCGGCAACAAGTGAAGATTGAGTCCTAAAGTTGATCGGTTGGAGCCAGGAAAAGTGGTCAAGCATGAGGATCTGATCAACTTTTGCAAGGGCCACATTGCAATGGCTAGATGACTGGGTCAGAGCCTCTCCAGAACTGCAGGTCTCGGGTGTTCCCAGTCTGCAGGACTTGGTTCTAAAGTGGTGAAATTAAGGACAACTGATGAACTGACGAGAGGGTTATAGGCGCCCATGGGTGCTCATGGTTCCCCACGGGCAATGGATGTGTTTATGGAGTAAAGACACGCTACTGTTGCATAAATCGCTGTAAAACGCGAATAGCTGGTTCGAATAAAAGGGTGTCGGTACATCACTGAGGTGTTTTGGAAGCAAAAGGGGGACCTACACAATATGAAACAGGTGGGTTGAAAGGTTTTGCTGATAGGTGCACAACGTATATTCTTTCATTTGATATACAATTTGTATACAAATTCATATCCAAATTACTTTTTTCCAAATTCAATTTTGATTTTAATGCATTTTACAGTAACTAATTTATAGCTCTTTTATGAGCGTAACAACGCTTCTAGAATACATTTCATATTAACTGACAAACAAGTTTGATGGATGGATTGATGGAAACTAACACTCATGATGTATGTGTGTTAGTTTGCGTGTTTGAGAGACAGTGATTTTTCTTCACACTGTATGGATGAGTGTAAGGTCAAAAACTTTTATGACTCCAGTTTATAAAGCTTGTGAGGCTTTGAAGTGAGGGAGGAGATTATGTTTCTTATTTACCACAATGTGGGACCAAAACCTCAGTTGATAGAGCGGTGGTCCCCTTATCTTAGGGTCGGTGGTTCGATCCCCGGCCACTGCAGTCCACATGTCGAAGCGTCCTTGAGCAAGATACTGAACTCCAGGTTTCTCCCAATGACTGTTCCATTGGGAGCAAATGTTTTTTTTTCCTCTGTATATCCATGATTTCGTGAAAGGTTATTGCTCCTGATGAGTCGGGGGCGGCTTGCATGGTAGACTCGGTCATCACTGTATCAATGTTTGTGTGAATGGGTGAATGCTGAGCACTTTGAGTAGTTGGGCAGATTCGAAAAGTGCGATTTAACTACCCTCCATTTATCCCAATGAAATATTTGAAAAAAATCAGGTCTAAATCAAAGGAATTGGTGTTTTTCCTCCATTTTTTTTCAAGTTTATATTTTCTAAAAAAAAGAAAAAAAGGGTAATTGAAAGAATGTGAAAAATATCACATATATGTAACTAAAAAAATAAGTTGTCCAAAGAATCACAGGACGAAAGACAATTACTTGAGATCATTTTCACATCTTTGGATTTTCACAAACTTTGATTCAATCCGCATCCCAGGAGCAGTGACTCTCATCCATAAGTATCCCAACCCCAAGGGGAGGGGATCTAGGAAAGGGTTCACCTCTGTACATCTGTCACATTACATTTTTGTTATTATCATTTGATTTTTTTTGTCTTGTCCATTTCCATGGTTACAAGTTGAACTTTGCTCGTTCTGTATGACGGATTTATGACTTATGAATTAATCCGGAGCATAACACAGAAACTGGACTGTATATTTTAACAAAACCTGACCTAAGAATTTCCCTTAGAGGATCCTTTTGTTATAATGTAAACTATATTTGTTTGTATTTAATTTAGAATTTTTAACTTTTTTATCAGTTGTTCAATTAACCTGGGACAACCTACTGATTTCACAGGAATTCTCTTAAAGCTTAAACACTCTTTAGGCAGGGTTGAGTGTTTCCTTTTTGAGTTTTATATTCACATATATATGTTGTAGGTATAACATATACCTATAGGGTTTTTTTTTAACTACGATTCTTCCATCTATTCACTTTACATCTCGTGCCCTTAGAGCTAAGAAAAATATGATTCTTCATATTTTGTAGTGTGTGCCTGTTTTAGAGACAAAGGGTTTAAAGTATGTGTTATTTTCATCCTAAGCCTCAACATTGTCTTCAGTGGAAAAACAACTTCACACCAACCTGATTTGTATCACACTTTTGGAACTTTCAATTTGAAATTCTGCTGAATCCCATTTTTGAAACGTAGCCTTCAACGAAGTCCAGATTACACCACTGCTTTCGGTCGGAAAAATAGAGGTGACCTTGATCCGGTTCAATTTGGCAATTCAGTTCAGCTCAATGGTTCAGACTGTTAAACTTTTACAGGAAGATGAAACAGGCTATAGTTGCCAATAAACAAAGGAAAAAATGTAGGGGAAAAAATTTAAAGATGAGTTGTGGTAGCATTTTGGGCGAGGAAGAGACAATGTATTGAATAGTGACATGCTGAGATGACAAAATCAAAAGGCAGATGGGAAAAAAAAAAAATTACTCAATCCCTTTACTTTCTTTCAGGATGAGAGGAACCTAAAGAAAGCGTATCAACCATCTACATAAGTATTCACCCTTTTTTGGACCTCAAGCGTGAAAGCGTTCTAAAATATTTCAATCTGCTTTCTAATCCCTAACATTTAGTCCGCCTTCTACAATCGTTTTTTGTTTTATTTTTCATTCGAGGCAGCACATCTTCGCAGTTTCTTGTAATCTCTATTGACTTAACGTTCAGTTTATTGTTCCTGATTTTCGACACAGCGGTGAGCCTGCATCTAATGTTTTGCAGGAGACTGCAGTGTGTGCGTGTAATGTTTCATGTATCACACTGTGAGGATGTGAGTGTTGTTTGACGTTGTGTGTGTGTGTGGGTGTTTGGTTGATATTTGTTTCTGTGTGTAATGTTTTCAAAATTCTCGAAAGCTATAAGGGCCTTTAAATCTCACTCTCCCTCTCCCTCGACTTTCATGTTAAATGAAGTAGCTCCTGAGAGTGTGCGTGTATTTTTAGTGTGATTACAGTGTAAAGCCTTTGTGTGTGTCCATATGGTCTGTCTGAAACTACAGTATGGAAGGGTGTGAAGTTTGTGTGAATTTGTGTGAGAAATGTGTCTTTAAACATTGATATGTTTGAATATGTTTGTGTGTAAGTGTGTGCAGATGAATAGTGTTTAGGCCAAAATAAATAGAAAGTGGATGACACAGGGCGCAGCTCTATGCAATTCAGCTTTTTTGAAGTTTCTTCAACAGACGCTCACTTTCTATCTGCAAATCAAAAGAGCCAAAGATGTAAAAAGATTTAAGTAAAAAAAGCACAATTAGGAAATGGTCATGAAAAGACTCAAGATGTTTGTTGTTATATGGGCAATAAAAACACAGCAGTAGCGCTCTGTGATGGAATCTTCTAACTTCAGTCCAGTTGGAGTCTTTACGGAAACAGTTAGGAAATAAAAGTTGAAAACTGTTCTTTTGTTTTGTCTCTGTGTTTTACAAACAGTGGTTCACACCCTGCTGGATGAGAAATAGGTATTAGCTCCAAATAATGGAGATAATGGTTATTACCATTCTTGGCATAAACCATAAATATACACAAAGACAGATAGAAAAACAGAAAAGTATAAAAAAAACTGTATATTTGTGACAAGCAGATACGCTGCACACCTATTGTTGCCAGGTAGGACAGGGATAAGGAGGAATTCCTGCACACTGACTAGTTTTCAAAAAAATAAAAAAATATTGCAACAAATCGTTAAAGACTTCAACAGCCAAATGTTTTTGAAAATGAGAGCAATCCGAAATAGGGATTAGCTGAATATCTGCCACCAATCACATCTTAACTGTTTCGTAGAAAGCACACGGGTCAATCAGCAAAAACATATATATGGCCATGTCCATCTGGAGTTATCCAGTGACTATATACAATAACAGCAATAACAGCAAAGAGTTTACAGCTAAACTACTTTCCCCAATATCACAGGGTTCAATAGTTGCGCCCGTGTGAATTAACATTAGTCACTAGTAAAATACAGTACCCTTAGGTAGATCTCAATGTGGTCAAATTCAGCAGAGTCTCACAAAATACCATCCACTTTAATTAATACACACAGCATGAGCGGGATGCAAATATACTAGTTAATTATTGTTTTGTTGATTTGTATTTTATGAGACCCCGCTGAATATGACTAAATGTTACCCAGTGCACAGGAATTCCTTTTTGTGCAAAGATTTTGGATTTAAATCGAAAACATGAAAAATAACAAAAATTTTAAACATACAGTACAATCTTAATGTAAGGTTGCGCAAATATTAAAACCATGGATTGTTTTAAATTTCCATCAATTTCAAGAATACACTAATAAAGAGTAGTTTTAATTTAACTTTGTAGGAAAAGCTGCTGCACACTTCCCTAGTTTAACCTTGGCTGCAGCAAATATTTAAATTGCATTTGTCCCATCTCACAAGTGAGTATGTAAAAGTGTGTAAATCTGAGAAAGACTGGAATAAAAGCTTGATTAAAAGCTCAAGAGCAGGAGATGTGGATAGTAGCAGCAGGCAATGGGATCCAGTGTGGCAGAGCTTGATTATCACAGGTAATTTTGTTCTGGGCTGATTGCCCTCTCTCCATATTTGAAATAGTGTGCTGGACCTGCCGGAGACTGGGAGCTGGACTCATCATTTAAAAAACACATCATTGAAAATGGAGAGCTGAAAAGCTCAGATGATGGATGTAGCAGCATTCAGTGCCACACAGTTCCATGGGAGAAAAGAGAAAAATGTCCTGCGGAAACTTTTCCTGGGTGAAATAAATGTCTTGGAAATAACTAACTCACAATGTGTGCCTCAGAAGAGCAGAGGTGTTTGATAAAAAGGTTCACATTCTACAAAGATCTAAATTACTGAAGTTTGCCACTAGTTTAAGCTTTTAAGATAAAGTTCATTTTTTTAATTATTGTTATTCACCATCTTCACCAACACCGTTATCAAGCAACATATACATAATATTTTTGCAAAATTAGTGTCCTTGCTATTGATTATACTTGTTTTTAAAAACAAGTGTAAGTGAAGATGTGAAAGTGGAAGCAAGTCAGATTGATTGGCTATCTTTGTGGAGGGCACAGTGTCAGTACCGGTTTGTCTCTCTCATCAGCTCCATCTCCATCTCCATAACTCATTTTATTTCTTTGTGTCACTCCTTCTCTAAAGCTTAGCTTTGATTGTCACTTACAGTTGTGTCAAAGCAGAAAGTAAACACATGGGATAGTTGATATTTATACCCCCAATATCGTCATTGCCGCCGCCACGTCCGTGTCAGCCACCTATGCAGATCCTTCGCGTTAACGCAAACAATCAAAAACTATTTCATGGATCATTTTCACACTTTTTCTTAGCTATTTATATATTTTACCCCAAACGAATCCAAGAGGCTCGAAGAGGCTATTGATAGTGGATAAGACTCCTCGTCGAGTGTAAGGTTTCAATACATCCGAGACACTGAATAGGAAACCGTCTGTTTGGAGGTTCCAATTCAATCTAAGACTACTTTGCATTGGCAGTGCATATGCGTCAAGATCCAGGTCTGGATGGAAAGGCTTCCGTCACATATCTGCTCCTTTCTGTGATCTTAAGGAGCCTCAAGTTTGATTTGGAGAGAACGGCTTGTGTCCTTTTTAGTGAGCTGATTGCAGCTTCAACTGTTGACAAGGATGTCAGACCATGGACTACATAGAAATCATGCATCATAACCTGTTTGACATCAGAATCAACATGAAATTCACTGACCTGTACAGACTGGTGTAGGCCATTAAGCAACTGCAGGTGGCGATTTACCAAAGACGTGTCCCATTGAGTATTTGAGCTAAAAGTTTTTTCTGTCTCTGTGCTCTGTACTGTGTAGGCTCACTTACTTTCTGGTTCTTGGTCACATGACACATAACAAAACTTAAAGCTTCCAGGCAAGGTAAAGCTCCTAAAGTGACCATGACAGATACAAAACGTTTGATATATACCCTTCAACAGAACAGCCCCTGACTGCAGAACTCTGCATATTCTTCTGAATAATCTTTCAGAAGAATATCTTCCTATTTTCTTCAAGTGCTATACTCTCCATTTGTAAAGAATCCCAAAGAGACAGCGACGGGGAGGTGGAAGTAGTGTATCGGACTTCCTCCATGATGAAGCTCGAGGCTTTCACTGAAACACAGTGTTAGCATTTCTGTACAACTGTTTGTCTAGACTCTAGAGACCATGACAGCATAAAGGACAGGACAAGTTTGTATTTGCAATATGTCTTTATCTGAATCATAATCAGATAACAGTTTATGCCAAATAAGTCGTACTAACAAGGACTTTGACTGGGTAACTTAGTGCAAAGAATGCAGTCATAAAAAGTATAATATATATATTAAATAAAAAATATATTTGTATCATATATATATGTATAAATATTCAACTGGAGGTGTTTCAGAATGCGATGCTCTCAGGTTAGAATGAGAATATTGACCAGTATGAAATCTACTCAATCAAAATGGAGAGAAAACACATGCCATGAATGTTCCTCATTATAATCTAACTCTTTGCAAGAGCTTCTGACAAAGCAACAAAAGATCATTCAACAAATCACTTCCTGGCAAATAGTCTTCATTTGTGTGTTCAAAGCAGATTCTAATCCAAGATTTGATTGAGGCATTTGTTAATGTCTGCTCTTCATTAGCTAAACACAGCCATATATAGTCAATACCTTGAGACTCTAAGTGGAACTGTTCAAGATGAACCCTATTCTGATGTACCGTCTTCGCTGCACACTGTGGAATACCTTATTTTTAGGTTAAATGAGATAGGAGCGAACAAGATGTCAAGTGTGATGCATTAGAAATGCACCCTGTTATGGTAATTTGCACAAGGGGACTTGTACTTGCTAGTTGTCACCAACCTTGCCTTTACAGCGAAGTAAATAGCTTATTTTCTGGAGAGCAATGTACAGACCAAAAAAAAGACCATTACCACATGGAACTGGATTGCATAGACAATTAAAGTTTTCAACTATAAAGAACATCAGTTGTCTGAGGTCCTGAAACTTTAATGAGATGCTGACTAACCTTTTTCACCTCTCACTTAAGTCAACCAAAATAAAAAAGGAAGGCATTTTTCAATCCTTAAATGATGCAGTTTCGTGTTTCATATGTTTGCACGGTTTAATTTTTATGCTATATATCTATAGAATCAAGATTTCTGTGACCAAAATCTAATGGATTATTTCTTTGGACATGTTCTAGTTCTCCAAAAACTCTGTGACTCAAATAAAAGAAGGTTGAAACAAGAAATTCAATCTAAAAATTACTTAAATATACCTTTTTATATTATATAGAGAAGTACAATTATTTGGCAATTCCGTTAATTAAGTTGACCGTATCCCTCTCTATGTGTCAGACACCACCTTTGAGGCTGCTGTTGAAGGGCGCACCCTGTTCTGTTATATCACCGCCGATCCTGCATGAACATGCAGTAACAAGAAATAAACTCTGGTCTTTGAATAAAGTCCTGTTTTGTAAACTGAGGAATTTATTTTGTACATAAATGTGTATATGTTCTTTTAAAACAAAGAAATACAAGTAATGAGGATTTATCCCGTCTGTCTTACAAACAGATTCATCTGTGTTACAATGCGGCAGACCACACTTTTTAGAACCAACACACGGGTGCTGGGCATTGAAATAACTGTCAACAGATCTTTCCGGATTCGTAATTCCCAGATCAATAACTCATTACTCCAAACATGTTAAAGCCACAGAGACAAACTACCGTGGAAATCCTATCATTAGCGAGTTTGATTGGGGTCACAGCCAGAGGTCAGTTTTGAAAAAAAAAGGTTTTCTTCTGCACTCATTCAATTAGCAGAAAGCAGATCTTTAATGAAAGAAAATTATAAGTTATGAAAGAAGACATTGTGATTAAAGATTCTTGTGGAATAACATGAATTTGACTGATTTACATCCTATTTTCAGTAGTGCACTAAGTTTGGTGAATACAGGGTCTGCAGAATGTGTTTAGGCTTTGATGAAAGCAGAATTCAAATTATTCCTCACATTTTTGTGCAACCTAGTAGTGCTGAGTCTTGAAGTCTAGCTGTTGGCTAGATAGTTCTCTATTCGCCTGAAGGAAATACTGTTGCTTCATCATTTAATTTGTCACAGCTTGGTTTAATTCCATCCTCCTCACATAACATGTTGCTGCCGCAGCATGAAGCCTCTGATATACTCACTTAAAACCGTCTGTTTCGACAATTACTGCATTTACGCTGATAAGGTGTATGGAAACAGATAATGCTGAGTTGATTTTGAGTTTAAAACTGCTTTGGCTTGAACCCTGTGTGACACAGTTTGAGCTGCCAGGAATCGCCATACCCTGATCCCAATCCCTGTCCTTGCAAGTGTTTGGTCCACAGGGTGGTGGCTTAATGAAAATTAGTTTGGCTGTGCTCCACCAAGCTCAGTGGTTGAAAGCCCGGCCACCAGATTCCAACTCCAGGAGAGGAACCTATTCTCCCTAATCTCTGCAAGGTGTTTTTTTTAGCTTATTCATTGACGTATTCCCATCCCTCTTTGCTAGCCCTTATAGTATGGATGGATGCATGGATGCATGGATGCATTGATACATAGATGGATGGATGGATGGATGTATGGATGGTCTTCTGTAATGATGGAAACAATTCTAAATGCTCCAATAGGAACAATTACGTAACTATGTTACACAACAACAACTAGGCCTATGCTGTCGCCTCCAACAGTAGGGTTATATCCCAGATAGTCTTCAATCTACTGTTTTGTACCAGCAATCCCCCTGATGGAACCCCTCAAATTAAATCTGAAGTTATGACATAAGATTTTTTGTTTGTAAAAACATCTTCAAGAGATCTGTTTATATGATGTTTTACTTTAATAGTTCATATTTTACTTACTTTCAAGTTAGGGCATCAATGAGCACCCGGAACAACCGGTAAGTAAAATATGAACTATTAAAGTAAAACATCATATAAAAAGATCTATTTGAGTCGATTCTTGCATGTATGCATTCAATTTGGACTAAACTGGACCAATGTTTCAGAAGCTATGTCCGAAAACCAGTATTGTTCGTAAGAAGCTCGGCTTCGTGATAAAATATTAAACATTAAAGTAAACACAATGTGTGAGACTTCCGGTTATGGCGTCTACCTGAGTAGCAGCAGGAATTAGAATTCTGACCTTCGGGACAATAATTGATTCATCCATTTCGCCCAAGAGTCACTCAAATAACTTTGCTTGGCATTAGAACTTAGAACCCACCTATTGCCACACAAAAATGCGCAAGAAAACATAAAACCAGACAGAAGAAAGCAGAAGGAGTCGGTGATGATGACGACACTAGCAATGATCTGACCTCGCTAGATGTTGATGGGGAGGAAGTAGCTAATGGTAGCAACCAAGCTAACGAAGCAAATATTTTTCGCATACAGTTAATGGGAACTGACCTCTTTACTCAAATACGGGAAGTTATAACATCCAACCAAGAAATAAAGGAATCGATTGCTGTTTTTTCCTAAAGACTGACTTCTGCCGAGACTCACACATTAGCAAAGCTGAAGATGAAATCTCTGTGCTCACTAGCAAGGAAACATACCTGCAGATAAAAAGTTTGTGAGCTTTTCCTAAAGCTGGACGATCTGGAAGACAGACACCGGAGGTCAAATCTGAGACTGATTGGTCGGCCCGAAGGAGCCGAGAAGGCTGATGCAGCATCATTTTTTCAAAACTGGCTGCCCGAGATTCTGGGTACGGACGCATTTCCAAGTCCAACAATCATAGAGAGAGCTCATAGACCACCGGGTCGATTGATTCTAAACGGACCCCCCCGTGCTATCATCATGAAGTTCCTTAACTACGAGAACAAGGTGAAGGTGATGAGAGCAGCTCGCCAAATGGTCTGATTTGGTCATTAAATGTCCTGGTACATTAAAAGTAATGTACCAGGACAGCCATGTTATGTTTTTCACAGACCTGTCCCCGGAGGTACAGAGACAATATAACGAGGGTGAAACAACAGCACCGGGAATTGAGGATTGACTTCTGGCTTATTTTTCTTGCCAAGATGAGAATTTTCCACCAGGGCAGCCGACACCTTCTCCATACCCTAGCACACGTGAAGGATTTGATCAGGAGTGAATGACAACAAAGTGAAGAGAGTTTAAAGTAAAACCTGCATGGGCTCACTATGGCCCAATAAAAAATACTTTAGAACTTCAGCACAATACAGTTCAACTGAGAACAGTGGCATTATACTTTGCATCTCCTTTGTTAAATACAAAGTAAGGTTCTTTTTAATAACTTACAAAGCCTGCTAGCATTTTAGGCATATTCCACAAGGACAAATTATTGGTTATTATTGCTGATTGTCCTGTTGGAGATGCTATTTAACCCAGCCTCAACTGCTGTCTCCGGGCCATCAGGAAGTCTGTTATCCACTGATCCACTGTCTGTTCAACTATAGATAACTACTTCCTATTTAATACAAATGAGACATATCCATCAATGAGATGGAAAACATTTAAAGCCTTTATTCGGATTCAAATGATAGGCTATACAAGAAAAAAATCAAATAAACAATTTTTGCAGATGCTAGAGCTTGAAAGAGATTTAAAGGAGCTTGAACTGGTAATGGACGCAAAACAATATCAGGGAGAAACAACAAAGATTAACAGCATTAAGAGCAAAATATTATAAAATATCCAAGGACAAAGCCTTGGAAGGATTAATAAGATTGAAAAAGGCCTATTATGATTGGGGAGTGAAGGCAGGAAAAATCCCAGCATGGCGCTTAAAAACAATAAAAATTGAGAGAACAATTAATAAGATCACAACTATAAAAGGAGATAAAACTACAAATCTCCCAAAAATGAATGATCTTGTCAAGTCTTACTACTCACATTTAGACTCATCAGAATGCAATATAACCACTGAATCACTTGTTCGATCATAAAAATAAAAATTCCTTTACTTAGTAAAGAAACTAAGCTGACCTGGATTCCCCAATTACAATAAACAAATTGTCTGATGCGATTGACAAAACGAGAGCAGGAACGGCCCCCGCACCAGTTGGGATCCCAATAGATATATTTAAAATCTTCATAAGTTACTAGCTCCACTATTTGACATGTTAGTGGATGGTTTTCAATTGGGTGAATTGCCTCCATCTCTGCGTAATGCTCTTATATTAGTGCTGCTGAAACCGGGGAAATCGCTAAATATAAATATCTAATAAATATAAACCAATCCCACTGATGAATTCAGATGTTAAGATTATATGGAAAGTGTCAAAACGCAGGCTGGAAAGGTACTAGCCTCTCCTTCTGATCCTGACCAAAACAGGTTGATCAGGGGGCGAAGCTTATCACTGTTTCCGCAGTGTCCTTAATATTATCCATGCAAGATCGGAGCATCCAGATACAGCACTACTGTCTATGGATGCTGAGAAAGTCTTCGATAGGGTAGAACATCGCTATCTCCACCAAGACTCTCTCATTTTGGTTTTAGCAGGTATATCTCTACTTCGATTAAAGTAACATATAACAATTCAGTAGCCTCATTGGCAACAACAATATAATATCTAAATCGATCTCAACCTTGCTATGGGCACTTTTGTTCGTGCTTACAACAGAACCATTGGCAAGTGCCATTAGGAGTGATCAAAATATTACTGGCATTAAAATAAATGAAATTTACATTATAATTGTATTGTTTGCAAATGATGTTGTTGCGATGATATCTTGTTTAAAACAATCAATCTATAACCTACTATACACAATTAATATAATTTGCAATATATTGGGCTATAAAATGATCATATCTAAATCGGCTATTTTTTACTGCAAACAATCTGAGAGTTTAAATCCACAAATTCCTACTCCGTTCAAGGTGGACTTAGATGGTTTCACTTACCTAGGAACAAAAATTACCCTCAAAATTGATAACTTAGTCCCAGAAAAATTATGATCCAGTAATAAAATCTGTGACAGAATCAATCAATAGGTGGTCACTCTTACCAATTTTTATGATAGGACAGATAAATATCCTTAAGATGAATATTCTGACAAAATTTCCTTACCTCTTCCAGACCATTCCTCTCAGTCCTTTCACTAATTTCTTTGCAAACATGAGAGGCATATTTTGTAACTTAATCTGGAACAACAGAAGAGCTAGGTTTCACTTATCGTTGCTATATTGGCCATATGAAAGAGGAGGTCTAACACTTCAAAAGCTTCAAAGGTATTATTGGGCAGCCCAACTCTCTACTGCCACCTACTGGTTTTTACTAAAAACACCATTGTCCTGGGTAATCATTGAAAGATATCCTCAAAAATCCTTAGACTTACCCGCTCTCCCCTCTTTGGAAGGAATAGCTGTAAATTACACCTCTAGGCCTGATCTCTCATTTAAATGCTTTTTTTAAATGTGGACCAAAGGGCACACTATTACACTGTCTTTGGAAATGCCCACACATTCAGACTTTCTGGATGCAGGTTTGGAATATCCTTTCATTTGTTGCTGGTGTGGAGATAATAATTAGCCCTATTCTGTGTATTCTGGGTATTTTTCCTGTAAATTGCAAACTAAGCAAATAACTGAAAAAAAAAATATGGTCTATTGCTTATAACAGGCAAAACTCACCATAGTCAAATCCAAGAAATCCATTATCAGGCCATGTTCACAATCCTGGCTTGAAGGATTGTCAAATTATCTAGCCCTGGAAAAACTTAATTATATGCTCAGAGGTATATATTCTACATTTAACAAGATATCGAGATATTTTGTAACATTTCTAAGGGGGGGAAAAAGTCACAGAAGCCCTCTTGCCTTAAGTGTTTGATTCTACATGACATTTAGTTATTTATCCATACTTGAAACTTTGCCACCTTGTTTTTTAAAGACTATTCCAATACCCTACCTTGGACTGGAACTCAATGCACTGCTCTGTTGTGGTAATTAATATGAATCTTCTTTGTTGTAAAACTATAGCTCAGCAGCTTAATTGTTCTTTGATATGTATGTGTGTGGTTATTTGTTGGTTATGCTCTAAGTAAAAAACAATGAATACATTTGTTATTAAAAACTTAAGAAAAAACAATGTGTATAAGAATCAAGCGGAATCAAATGCACCAAATTGGGCTACATCGGACGTTCAGAAATAAGGATCCCCCAGTGGTGTAAATTTACAGCCAATCTCTCGCAAAATCATTCCAGTTCTTCCTCGTACTAAGATCTATGTAAAAATAGAATCTGCAAAATGATCCATGAAATGGTTTTCGAGTTCTCGCATGAACATGAAGGATCTGCGGTTGTGGATGCCCTGAAGCGATGACGATTCCATGATATACCCGACTTTTGGGAAATACAATAATTAATGATACTTTCAGAATAGAGTCCGAATATCAGACAGCCAATGTCCCAGCTGTACCAAAGTCTGCACCTCGCCACATACCCAAAATTAGTGGATCAAATAATCTGTAATCCCACATTTCAAGCCATTACCTGACTTGCTTTTTTGAAATTGACTTTTACTTTACATCTTGTACAATAAGTTCTGTACATTATTTTAGATTGGATCAAATGGTTATATCTTTGGTGGCAATTTTTATTAAATAACCTTTTTAGTCTCTTGGATGTCTTTCTGCCAAGTTTTATTATTTTATGTTGTTATATTATATGCATTTGCAAATTGATTAACAGACATGCAGAGCTTAAGAAAAGCTGCATGAGAGAAGAAGAAATTAAGTGATCTGTCTAAAACCAGCAATAAAAGGACAAGCAGAAAGGGGAGGGGGAAGTCAGGGTATAAATCTAGGCTTATCAGTCCCTGTCCCAACATGGAATTCCTTGAGTCATGAGACCTTGTCCATACCTTGCACTCTAATCTCTGAGAGGTTTAAACAAAGTGCCGAAAAAAAGTGCTAACCCTAACATGCATATGAAGGAATGAGTCACACATTTAAAGTGCATGAATATGAAATTTTCCATCACAAATCCCTTTTTAAATGCCGACAATCACTTCACCTCAAATGAATATCCTTTTCTTCAAATCCTGGTTCCACAAGTGTATTTTAGGTTGGAGCGAGTCATGTACTTGATGTGCTTTCTGCAGAGTTATGTCCACTTTGTCTATTAATTTAGTGTCTGTTTATGAATCGAATACTGCATCCTGCCTTTTGAATTGCTCTGCTATACAAGCAAATTGAGATCGAAAGTATGGAACAAAGTTCTGAATTCCATATTCTTGACGTAATACATTTTTTAAAATATATCTTTTGTCCTGTAAAGTCTTTCACCCAACACTCAAAATCCTAGATGCGCTCTCTCAAACACTTAACAAACCAACGTTTAAAATAAAATGTTGCAGGCCTGTGTCGATGCATGTGAGCATTGAGGTCTTAACCTTTGTGAGAACCTCTGTTTATGACAGAAAGGGTATATCCCTGAAAGGTCCCCAATTCCCTTTGACAAGACATCTCCCTGATTTATCTCAAATTAAAAGTGAAGTTATGTATGAAAAACATTAATTTTCGCATGGATGTCTATGAATGACATCTTAAACAGAGTAAACAGTACTTATAACAGTACTGGACAGTGCTTCTACTGTAGAGTGCCTTTCAAGTCTAGACAATGCAAGCCAGCATTCACTCATTCACACAAATTTTCACTCCGTGTTGGCAGAAGCTACCATTAAAGGTACAACCTGCTCATCAGGAGTGAAGAACTTTCATACCATCATAATGATACACAATCCTTCTCTATAGATTGTGTCTCTAATTATTTCCATAGATATTAGCCACTTTAAGGCACCGAAAATTAAAAATTATTTTAATGATTAATCGTTCCGCCTATGAAGTTTCAAGTTTAACAGGTTAATTAGTAACAACAGTAGATAACTCAGTTGCATGAAATCATGTCATTAATTTTCCAATAGCCATGCATCTTAAATCATGTTAAGTTGCTTCAAACATAAATTATGTGTGTGGGTGTGGAAACAACATGATCATTCATAATGAAAGTGCCGTTTATGCCCCTCATCAAGATTTTATTATTCACAATGCTCTTTACAATCTCTGCATAGTATCAGCAGAGGATCAGCAGCACTGCATGTGGTAGGTGAGACCATTAGAGGTGAATCAAATTCAAATCAATTATGTCTAGACCTCTTTTGTGATGCCTGAGAACATTCTTGATATTAGACAAGTTCATCTCATTACATTTAGTTCACATTTTTATTCCACATGTTACTGTTACTGAATCTATCTGAAACCACACACTCATTATAAATCTCATGCAGTTCTCAACAATCTAAAAAGTGGAATTAGAGAGGCTAAAGGAGTGAATGGGGAAAAGTTGTCGAGTCATCTCACTGATTTCAAGGAAACAAGGCGCTTATGGCAGGGATTCCATACGGCTACAGGCTACAAGCAAACTGTACAGGCAATGGACAATGACCCCTCCCTACCAGATAACTTCAATTCCTTCTTCTCCCCATTTGATGTTACAGGCAAAGAGTAGCACAAAGTCGGGCATTGCCTCCTACCAACCAGGTACTGCTGACAGGGTGAAGAGGGTCTTCTATAACATCAGCCCTCAGAAGGCTGCCTGTCCTGATCGCATTCCAGGCTTTGTGCTGAAGGACTGTGCAGAACAGCTGAAGGAAGTCTTTACAGACATATTTAATATCTTTTAGTCAAGCCGGAGGGCCAATCTGTTTAAAAGCGAACCAAGATACCTCTGCCAAGACGCCAAATCTAGCCTCATTGATTGACTACTTCCCTGTGGCATTGACCACCATAACTCTAGAATGCTTTGACTGGCTAGTCATGACTCCGCTTAAGTTATGCCTCCCAACCAATCTGGACCGTTGCAGTTTGCTTACAGTGCGAACTGGTCAACGGAGAATGCCATCTCTACCCTGCTCCATCTCACTCTGACTCCTCTGGAAGATAAGAACACTTATGTTCTACTACAGGATCCTGCAATTTGACTTCAGCTCGGCTTTAAACACAATATTGCAACATCAGCTCATTGAAAAGTAGTTGTATCCTGTATCATTCTAGAGCAGCCCTCCCAGTTGTCGTGGACTTAAATCCCATAGTAATCTCAGTTGAGATTTGAAGGAGGCAGTATACCCCGGAATACTCCGGAAGTTGAACAGGTCTTTGAACCAAGGCATGAGGGTGTGCCACTGGTCAGTTTCATTCCCACTGAAATCAGTTTAATAAACTCCATGTACCCATCCACACACTTACATAACCTTTTGAACTATGTGCAAATTCATATTTCTGTGAGAATTTTAATTTGCCTGGTCATAAATACACCCAAACTGAATATATACTGAATACTTAATACACAACTGATATATCTAAATTGAATAACTCACTGTACTCTTAAAATTGTTTCAGGTCTTCAACATGTTATACATAGCTCTTTAGTTATATTGAAATATTAAAATGCTATTCACCAACTTAAAACTATTTCAAACAACATTATTGAAAGGGAATCTGCAGAATATTAAAATGGTTATGTACTTTTACCAATATATAATTAGGTTGTATCAGTATTCTGTTTTGGTGATCAATACTTTAATTTTTGATGAAATATTTTTTTATTACTACATTTGCCAAGGAAGGTTATATTTTCAAGCCAATTTGTTTGTTTGTAAGGATTACATAACAGGATATTTTTGTATGAAATTTTACCGAGCATTTAAATTAAAATAAAGCAAAATAAAACAATAAGCCGCTTGGAGCAGTGACAATGTGGTTCGCTGCCTTTGTTCTTTTGATTCCTTTAAGTTTCTAAATGGGTGGAGCCTGGGGCCTAATTTAAAGAGTTCCTTTGATTCATTTGATGTTACTTTTAGGGTGGAGCTGAGAGCCCAGTGGGTTGAGCAGAGACGCTGAAGTGGGAGGCGCAGGAGACGACCAACCACGCATATTTGAGACACAAATTTGACAGATTCTGTGAGAGTTTTTTGGAGTTGTCATTAGATTTCCAGGCTGGGAATAACTCATTAACATAACATGATTGGAGAAATCTGCATGCATTTTTCCTCAACCTAGGGTACTGTAGTTCCTTGCCGGAAGTTTTTGCTCTCTGGGTGCTTCTTGTAATTATTTATTATAGCGGTTATTAATAAAATCCCCATTGAAATATATTTTCCAAAAGTGAACTGGAAGTGGGTGATCTTCTTCCATAGATTGTTTAAGCTCAACCTCAAAGATGAGTTGGGGGTCTCTGACATTTGGAAGGCATCCAGAGAAAAGGCTCCTTCTGGTCAAATGCAGACAGTTGTGGTTTTACTTTTTGATCAATGTTGTGTTTGTTTTCACAAATTCAGGTCTCCATGATGGAGTGCTTTCTACGACCCACCACCACATTTTGAGGTTGCGTTATATTAACTTGTGTCCATTAGACTTGGTTATAGTGCTGCTCTGTATCTGGATAAGATGATGATGAGCAACAATCCAGTACTTGACGCTCTGGGGATGAAACTTGGATCTTTAAATCATGACTCTTCAAGAAGAAGCTCATTAAATCGTGATCAAAAAGGAACAACAACATCTTCTACTAATACTCACTGAATTAATAACCGTATTAAGATTATAAAAAATAACATCCAGGTCAATGTCACAACTACAGAAATAATTCAACTCTTTCTTCCTTTGATCCGTCCTATTTTCAATTTACATCCATTTTCTGAAGTAAGAATAACATTCTATAGTTAACATTTGTTTATTTTAGCCTTACTGTGGATTAAAGTATGATGCATCATACACCAAGTGCTGCAGCAGCCGCTGCAGGCAGCTCTCTGGAGTATGAGCTGAGTGTGTGTGTGTGTGTGTGTGTGTGTGTGTGTTTTGACATTATGTGTAATGGTATATGTCATGTACTAAGCTATGATAGCATGCTGCTTTCTTTGGGGTCTTACTGAGCTGAAGCTGTGAAATTCAGCAGCTGACTTAATGTGTTAATGTCCTCCACTTTAATATAGCTGGCACTGTGTATTCTGAAACCTCCATGATGCAATGCAAATACTCAAGCAGATCCATTATGATCATTAGAGAAACACAACATCTATCTGCCCAGAAAAAATGAATCTTAAATCATGCACTTTCTAAAATTTGAAGAGAAGTGTGGGCGTTGGAAAAGGGACATAATATGTTGCCACTATAACCGCTTAAGGTAGAGAGTTAGCAGATCTGATTGAGAGGTTGAAGGTAGATATACTGTATTGTGTTACCAAGATACAAGGTGGAAAAGTAGCAAGGCAAGAAAAACACAAAAGTTACAAACTGTTCTCATGGTGTAGATGGGAGGGAATGGGGTAGGGGTGATCTTGAAGGAAAAGTTTGTGCAGAATGTTCTGGAGTTGAAGAGAGTGTCGGACGGCGTGAAGAGTATGAAGATGTGTGATGATGAACGTTTCAGCGACAAGTTGATCGTGAGTCTGAAAAGAAGGAGAATTTCTGGAGTGAGTTGGATGAAGTGATGGAGAGTCCCGGTGTGAGGGAGTGGTGGATAGAGAGGACTTCATTGGTGAAGGAACAAAGGAGATGAGAAGGTGATGGTCAGGTATGGTATTTAGGACAGGTACGTGGAAGGACACAGATGGCAAAAGAGTTTGCAAAATGGATGGAAATGTCTGTAATGAGTACATGTTTCAAGAAGAGTGAGGATCACCGGGTGACATAAAAGTGGAGGTAGGAGCACACAAGTGGACTACATCCTCTGCAGAAGATGTAATCTGAAGGTGATTGGAGACTGCAAGGTGATGAAAGGGGTGAACTTAAGCTGACAGCATTGATTTGGTAGTATGTAGGATGACTCTGGTGGTAGACAGGAGGACAATAGCAAAGGTGGAGCAGAGGGACAAAATATTGAAGCTGAGGAAGGGAGGCTGCTGTGTGAACTTCAGGAAGGAGCTGTGATGAAACCTGGGTGGCAGGGAAGAGCTGCCGGATTCATGGGTAACTGTGGAAAAGTGGCAAAGGGGACAGGTAGAAAAGTAGTTGATGTGTTATCTGGACAGAGAAGAAGAAAGAAAAGAAGAAAAAGGGACACATGTTTTAATGACAGGGAGGGGGATTAAACAGTGAGGATGCAAGGAGTAGAGATAGAGAAGGTGCAGGAGTTGAGCACTTTGGGTCAACTGTTCAGAGCAAGAGCAGACAGGGTGGAGTGGGTGGAGAAAAGTGTAAGGAGTTACATGTGACAGAAGAGTAGCAGCAGTAGTGAAGGGAAAGGTTTCCAAGATGTTGGATGCTTTAGAGATGGGGGCTCTGACCAAAACACAGGAGGCATAGCTGGAGGTGGCAAATCTTAATATGTCCAGATGTTCTTTGGCAATGACGAGGCTGGACAGGATTAGAAACAAGCACATCAGAGGGAAAGCCTGAGCTAGACATCTTCAAGACATCTAACCTGGACTTCATAGGCCGGATGGAGATGGTTTGGACACTTGAAAAGGAGGGATAATGGATATATTGGTAGAAAGTTGCTAGACACGGAGCTGCCAGGTATGAGAAGAAGGGGGAAGACTAAAGACGAAGTATTTGGATGTGTTGAGAGAGTACATGGAACTTGGTTGGTGTGACATTATCCGCTGTGGTGACGAAAAAAAATACACAAAAATACAAAAACAACAACAAATGTTTCTGTTTAAAACTTAATTGACTAGGATTACCTTTGAGAACCATTAAAAACATAAATGCACACTAAATAGGCCTCAGACTGAAATTTTCCATCTTTCCGACAGGGGCTGATCATCTTTTATCAACGCTTATGTATTTCCGAACCTGGTAATAAGCTACACTGGGTGATGGAAGTGATGTGTGTCGTAAATCTTCCATTACGTTCTATTCCATGTCTCCTGTCTCTTCTCACGCTACACTTCAGCAGGAATACTTTATTCTTGTTATGTTGACATTTACTGCATGAATGCTAAATGCACTTAAATGCCAGAGTAAGTTTGATCATGGCTTCTACATTGTATTGATCTGAGAAAGAACAAAGCATTCCACTGGTATTTTTTTACGGCTAATCTATATTCTTAGAATGCGAACAGAACCTCCATGTCAACATTACTTACTACTCCTCTATCTGCAGGCAACAGAACAAAAAATTATGGAAAAATAATGACCATGGAGTTCAGGTCATGCCTCTTGATACTATATCAACCAAGAGTATTTGAGCAAGAAACTGAACGCCAATTTTCTCCCAATCTTTCTCATTGGTGAGCAACTGATTAAATGGTCTACATTCCTGATGAGCAGGGGGCTCCTTGCATTGTAGCCTGTGTTGAATGTTGGATTCATGATTCAAGACTATTTATTGTCATTCCACATGTTTGCCCATGAACGAACGAAATTCGATCCACAGGATCGGTGATGAAGCAACATAAGTTCAAGGAAAACAGGCAACAAGAGAACAAACAATAATGAGAGAAAGTGCAAATGAAATGTTTCTCAAGAGTGAGACCAGTGACGTAGACATGTGGGAGCAGCTAAGTAATGGCAGTAAGCATATCCTAGGTTAAACAGTCTCACAGCATCAGGGAAGAAACTGTTCCTGAGCCTGGTGGTTCTGGCTCTGATGCCGAGCTGCCTCCTGCCTGATGGAAGGGGGACAACCCTAACACTGATCTCACCCAATGTATCTCTCAACATTCCAGCAATATACACAATTTATTCATGCTGAAAGTAATAGCAAAAAACCCTGAAAGATAGTTTTACAATTTGTGACAATCAAAATCCCCGTTCAGCCCAGTCAAGAATGAATCCAATTAAAGTTTAATATTGTTTCTCATTCAAAATTTATTGTGACGCAACATTGCCCCAAAGAGGGGCAAGTTTTTGAGCTTTTTTTCTGGTAATTATGTTGCTACTAAAATATACGACATACCATCTGAACTAATTTTACATGTTTTGATAAATGTTTGTGTACAGAACTGTTAAAAAAGGAAAAGGTCTACAGAGGAGCAATATTCAGTGTACTTATGTGCTTTAAACTCATAACACTATATCAAAAGCCAAGATACAATTCATCAAACCTTTGTGTTGATATTAACTGCCCTCACCAACTCCTGAATGAACACGACAAAAATGTGGAAGTAATCTTGGTAAAAAATGACTTAAAAAAACTAAGTTCATGCCCACATTCTCATTAATGGGAAACTTTAGAGTCACTAATTCACATGTATTAAATATTTTTGGACTGTGGAAGGAAACCAGACAGAATCATGCAAACACTGGGGTTAGCATGAAACTTTTACACAAGATATCATAACTTCAGTGTACAAAAGACATATATACATCATGGAGTTTGGAAGTTCACCGAGGCAAAAATTAACTACATAGAATAGTAATAATAACCTCTCAACTAAATTTTATTTAGCACAGGAAGTTTCCCAACTAACAACATAATCGCAGTTTTCTTTTTTTAAATGGATACATGGTCCCCAAGTCTGCATTACCATATTTTAACATCCCATTACCTTTAACAGATATAACCGGGAAAGCAGATGATCAAAATTGTCCTCTGCATCTATTGAGTGCATGGGATGAATGTTTGATTTTGCAAGAGGGGTTTTCTTACATATCTAGAGCAGAGACAGATTTTGCTCATTAGAGGGAGAGGAAGTAGAAAGATGGGTGAGGAATGAGGAACCAAAGGGAGGACAGATGCATAGATAGACGGATAGTCAGGAAGAGAAATAATTATTCCCTCCACAATAAAAAAATAATAATAATGGTGAGATGAATGGATGTGAACAAGAAGGAGATCAGAGAGAAAGTGAGGAGATGCTCATTAAGACAGCGAAGCGGAATGGACAGAGGCTTGATTAAAAAGATTTAAATGTTGACCTAGGTTTTTATGAGATAATTAAAAAGAGGAAAATAATTGCAGTTAGAATAACTGTGATTCGGTACTTAGATGAAGAGTTAAACCATTCATTGTATAGCTCGCAGAATGTTACATCTAATTATAAACTTAATATTTCCAGAATTACAGTTACTGCATTTTAATTAAGTTTAATTTTTTATTTTTTTTTATTTTTTATTTTAATTTTTAATTTTAATTTTTAATTAAGTTATTTTGATAATTGCGCACTTATGGAGTTTTTAAGTTGGATGTAAGAGGTATTTTTGGGGTGAGCATGGAAGTCACACATTCTTGCCTATGCTCTGCAGAGAAAGGAGCTTGTTAACGGAGCTGAGCCAACAGCAGCCGCTGAGTCTTTGTAAGGGGAGAGTAGGATCACATAGACCATGCCATGACTTAAGAACTTCAAACACACTCCAGCAGATCTAATTTCACCGTGTGGACACTTTACTGATTCAGCACCACGACACTATAAAAGACTTGTTTGATATTCCATGAGTTCTAATTTTCTACGAAAAGCAGCTTTACTCTTTTACAAAAGAAGCGGGGCATCTCGCTGTGAACATGACTTTATCCAGCCAGCCACCCTGCAGTACTTCTAAAAGTAAATAGTTACACAACCAAGCAATTACAATTTGAAGCAAAATCTCTTTTTGTCCTTATTTAACATTGAACATCAAATAACAAGTTGACTAGCAGCTTTCGTCTTTAACGGGGCAAAAACATCTTGCTGCCCTTCTTAAACCAGACAGACATCAAACGGGTTCTTATTGGGATGTATTATTAAAGCTTAAAGAAATCTAAATGTATTTGAACATGTTTCCGTTCTGGTAATCGTTAACTTACATTTTTTTAGCATGTTTGAGATTCGTGACAAAGTCTTATCGTAGCTATGTTGTATAATTTCTTCAAACTGTAGAACTGCTTCCATGTCTTTGTAATTTCCACTCAAAGATTCCCATCACATCCCCTGACCTCTTTCAACTTTTGCAAGCTGCCATGCTTTTACCAGCTGCACCATCATTCATGAACTTTAAACCATAAAGTTGTAGCACTCTTGGTTAAGTACATGTAGCGGGTTATCTATGTTTTTACTTTGAAAAAAATTGAATAGGGGCACAACCCAAAGTTAATTTGGGAAATTATGAAACTTAGAAATAATCTATTCTTAATTTGATTAAATTTAATAATCTGAAAGTCATGAACTCTTTTACAAAGTACTCTCATTTCTCTTCAATAAGGAAAGACAGGACATCTGTTATGCTTAAATATGAATAAGTTTATTCCATACACACACTAAACAAAACAGGATAAATATAGATAAATTATAATGAGGTAAATGAACAGTTTATTTCATATACGTGTGTCTGTGTTTGTGGACTGTTGGTTCAACAGCTGAGAGTTTGAGAAAAAGGTAATGGTGATAGAGAGGAATTATTGACGGTTTTGAATTCTCTGGAACTTAATCATTACTAATGCGCTCGATAAAATTTAAATGGACTCAAATTTTATACATCTACCCCAGATCATGAATGAGTGTGAACGATCTTACTTTCTGCTCGTCACAAACATGTCCGTGGATCAGTCCGTTGCAGCCAATAAGGCAATGTTGCCTCTCGCTGGAAAAGGGCAGTGTTCCAAAAGTCAACTGTAGACTTCTCTCCAGGTGACTCTTTCGTCGCTGGGGACTGGAAGTTGCTGCGCACACATGTCCGGCTGGGTAAGAGATGGATCCGACACAGATCGCCCTAGTTCAAAGGAAGCAAAAATGCGCACAGGATACTTGTCCCTTTAGTCTTGCGTGCAAAAATAATTTCCAAGAGTTGTAGGCCTCACGAAACACTCTTGAACTTAAGAGCTCTTGAACTTAAGAGCTCAAGAGAGTGTAAGATATTAATTATATTTTGTAAAGCAAAAGTGAAAGGCGTCGTTCCCTATTTATACCCGTCCGGGTATCCCAGTAACTTATTTGCTTGAAGGGATGAGCAGAGTATCTGGTTTCTCTTGTATAATGCCCATTTGTTGGACAAAAAGGGGAGAGAGAAGCATAAAAGGTCTAATGGTAACACGTTGGGTAGAATTACTTTCTCTCACCATGGCCAAAGAGTGATCAAACTCATATAAGACAGTGTATTTATATAAATACCATGTATTCTATATAACGTGTTCATGAAAAACAGTAATCAAGATATAATCAAATCCAGCTTAACTACAATGAGATCTGCATTAATAAGGCACATCTATCAGTGTTGTAGCAGACAGGATAAACACATGTCAAACGGTCAATTTAATGACTATATTTACTGATTGATAGCCCTTTCAAGGTGTTATCTAACATTATGCTTGTTTATTATTCAAAGATAACAGCATTTCTCAGAATATAGTTATTGGAAAAATTATTCACTCATATTATTTAAACTGGATGAGGTAAGAAAGCCATATTCACATGAACAGTAGTATGTCAATGAAAAAGAAAATTTTTCGAAGAGATGTTTCTATTAATGACCGCTAGATGGGAATGTGGTACTGCAGAACCGTTCAAAATGGATAAGCTAATGAAACTAAGGTTAATTATTGAACAACTTTACGATGAGATGTTTTATATCATTGGAAAGCATGATTAACATAGAAGCCAACAAGTGTAAGTTGGAAAATGAAATCAGTAACAGTTCCATAGTTCTATTGTTGATGAGTCCAAGTAGCAATATGTTTCCTGGTTGTTATTCTTTAACATTCCAATATGGTCTGGAAGTGATAACAAAAAAAGGGAGTATGGCTTAGGTGTCAGCCATGAGAGTTTTATTGCACCTAAGGTCCTGACGCCCGGGTCCTCCCATCACAAAGAAAGTCTCCTTTGTTAAATTGATTGCTAGACGAAAGCAGAGTCCCTATTGTTCTTTGATCCTGTAGAGCAAATGGTGAGATAAATCTATCATTCTCTTGCTGTGAAGGGAAACAGAAACTGGATTTGTACTTGCTACAGACAGCAAATTAATTTATTCTTCCATCAACATTTTTGATCCACAAATGTGTCACTTCTGAGGCAAACATTATAGGTGTGAATTCCAGAGTGTAAAAGACATTTTTTGAAGGGTAAAGTTTTCAATGATGGGTTTCATCTCACATCTCTTACCCACACACTACGCTTACGCTACACTATACCTGTTCTTCCTGCCATAGTCAAAAGACATATAATATAGCGGAATTGGTTTTTCGAAATCCCCCATATGTGTATGCATGTGAGTGAAAATAGTTCTTTGTCTCTAGGTTGTACCCTACCTTTTAGCCGATGCCAGTTGTTGTGGACTCCAGCCCCCTTACAAGGATGATTACGTATAATGGACGGATGGATAATGGATCGATACAAACGAGTGCAATGGTACATGATGGACCAATGGTTCCCGAACCTTTTTCTGGGGACTATCACTTTTAAAATGATAACTAAGTGTGATAGAAATCACTTTAGACATTATCTTTAAAATAAAAAAATAACATTTATGCACATGAATGAACATTCCTCACAAATTGTACTGCCATTCACATCATCTTATTGTCATGAATAGGTAAATCAGCCAATTCAAAGTGATAGGCTGTACATTTCAATGTCAACATAGTTAGTCTGGACGCTGAAGGGAGAGGACGCTGGCGTTGTCTGTTCGCCGCTTTTCCATCAGAGTTCTACAGCCTGCAATACTATTAACCAACAAGTATACCTTTTATTGTTGGTCACCGGCAAACCTTTTGGATATATATCCGTATTTGTATCTATTATTCTGTATTTGTATTTGTATTTGTAACAATTCTACCGAGTCTGGTGACGGTCCGCCTACCTGTTGCTGCAAGTGTACCATCACCCGGAGATTTCTGTATCTGTTTGTTTCATCGTTTATGTCCGTTTCTGTTTGTTCATCGTTGATGTCAGTTTGTTTATCCGTCTCGTTCATCACTGCCCCCGAGACACTTTCACCAAAAGCCGCTGTTGATCACTTTCTGTGTTTGATAGCTTTTTTCTC
>VRLP01006480.1:0-17500 GCA_009660295.1 Lophius piscatorius
AGTAAACACAGTATAACAGTAAACACAGTATAACAGTAAACACAGTATAACAGTAAACACAGTATAACAGTAAACACAGTATAACAGTAAACACAGTATAATAGTATAACAGTAAACACAATATAAACACAGTTTCTCTCTCTCTCTGTCAAATGTTAATTAGTTTTTATTGCAAACAGTCAAAACTCTTTTGGACTAATAATAATATTTATGTCTAACAAGAAAGAGCTGAGTCATCAAAAGCTGAAAATGAGTTTTCAATATTCACTGAAACATTTACAGAACAATAACATCAAATACTCATGTTCCCAACCAACAAACAAATACAAACACACACCCACATACAAAACACACACACACACAAAACACACACCCACATACAAAACACACACACACACAAAACACACACCCACATACAAAACACACACACACACAAAACACACACCCACATTCAAAACTCACACACACACAAAACACACACCCACATACAAAACACACACACACACAAAACACACACCCACATACAAAACACACACACACACACACACAACCACACACACATACAAAACACACATACACACAAAACACACAACCACATACAAAACACACACACACACACACACACACCCACATACAAAACACGCACACACACACCCACACACACACACACACACACACACACATAATACACAAATATACACACACACTCACAGACACACGCACAAACACACGCACACACACCCACACACCCACCCACACACACACACACACATAATACACAAATATACACACACACTCACAGACACACGCACAAACACACGCACACACACACACAGACACACATACAAAACACACGCACACACAAAACACACACCCACATACAAAACACACACACGCACACACACACCCACATACAAAACACACACACACACGCACACACACACACACGCACACACACAGACACACCCACATACACACACATAAATACACAAATATACACACACACTCACAGACACACGCACACACACACGCACACAACCACACACACACACACACACACACACGTCTTCATCCTGTACCCAGTGATGCGTACATATTTACCTACACACACTCTTTCACTCTTTCATCCTGCTGAGGTCGACCCAGAACTCTGGAGCTGCGGCCCGTCAGCATGTAGAATCAGTTCTGGTTCATTAAGCAGAACCCGATTACTCCTGGGGATCAGCCCCCAAAGGGACCTTTAGTTTCAGCTCAGTAGCCCGGCACAGTGGTTCTGTTTTCTCTGAGACCAGAACAATCTTCCCTGCATGTGTGTTCCCTCAACCTCCTCGTTGATCGGCAGAGAAGATGAGGGTGATTCATAGAGAAGATGAAGGAGAGAACTGAGAGGAAACCATGAAAGAGAGTTTGGTCCATGTGAACGTATTATGCCTCGTGTGCCAATATTCCCATTACCTCTCATTGGTCATAATGTTATGGCTGATCATCGTATCTTCAGATTTAACTGTTTGAATTTCTGAAGAACACTCCTCCCATCCTCTAGCCGTCTCTTCCTCTCATGCTTCTCTTTTCTATTCTTCACACATTCTTCCGTCTGATGAAAAACAACGACTTAATCTTTTTGGAAAACCGTCTCCGTTTAAATTCCATCATCATTCGTCATTATTCTTTCTTTTAACGGGACATTCTTTTCCAAACTCTTCTGACATCTCCTCTCATGAACTCTCTCCCCCTCTCTCTCTCTCTCTCTCTCTCTCTCCCTCCTGTTTCTGTCTCTCCTCTCTCGTCCTGAACTCCTCTTCTTTCACCATCTTTGTTAATGTTGTGAATGAATGAGTTCATCCCAGATTATCTTCAAAGGAAATAAACAAAAAGCCGCGTAATCACAGTCCTGATCTGCTGCGTCACAAACAAACAAACGGTGTGTGTGTGTGTGTGTGTGTCTGTGTGTGTGTGTGTTTACTTTCTTAAAAATGTCCAAACCAAAAAGTGTTTTTTTATTTATTTTGTTTTTGAGTCAGTTTGGTGTAAATTATACAGACAGAGAGAGAGAGAGGTAGACTTCATATATCTCTCTCTCTCTCTCTCTCTCTCTCCCTCGCTCCTCCTCATGATGCCTACCGCTCTCTCTCTGGTCTACCGCTCTATCTCTCTCTTTCCTCCATCTCTCTCTCTCTTCCCCATGAGGCCTATTTCTCTCTCTCCCTCTCTCCTCCAGATGAGGTCTCCCTCTCTCCCTCTCTCCTCCAGATGAGGTCTCCCTCTCTCCCTCTCTCTTATACATGACACTCAATCTCCGCAGCCTCTTTAAACTCCGGCAGCTCCTCCTCCTGCGCCAACAAGTGAAGGGTTAAAGGTTACTAAACGAATTAAAGCTACTTACGTGATTAACATTCACCTTAAACTCACATCATTAGACAATAATAGGATCAAAAGGAAAATTTAAAGGAAAATAGTTCCCAAATTTTTATTCATTTAAAAAGAAAAATGAAAAACAGTAATTCAACATCAGATTAAAAACTGGAGACTCGTGTTTATAGACGGACTGACCTTCAGAATCTAGAAGTAGGGACCGAGAAATATATCAAGTTTATAAAAATGTAGAACATATTTTTGTTAAAGCTGTCTAGTGTGGGCTGGGATAGGTTCCCATCCATCATGCAGTGATTACGGGTCGAGGGATACGAAGAGAGAGTGAGGTGTTGTCTGGAGTGTCTACTCACACATAGTAATATATTACTCACACATAGTAATATATTACTCACACACAGTATCAGATTACTCACACACAGTAACAGATTACTCACACATAGTAACACATTAACCACACACAGTAACAGATTACTCACACATAGTAATATATTACTCACACACAGTATCAGATTACTCACACACAGTAACAGATTACTCACACATGGTAACAGACTACTCACACATAGTAACAGATTACTCACACATAGTAACATAATACCCACACACAGTAACAGATTACTCACACATAGTAACAGAATACCCACACACAGTAAGAGATTACTCACACACAGTAACAGATTACTCAAACATAGTAACAGATTACTCACACATAGCAATAGATTTCATAGATTACTCACAGAATACACACACATAGTAACAGATTACTCACAGACAGTCACAGATTACTCACACATAGTAACCGGTAAAATGCGACTTATACTGTAAAGAAATAATTTTAGCTCCTCCCTGTCCACAGACATCAAGGTGAAGCAGATACATCTGATTGTTGTGGAGATGATTGAAGGTTATTTTGGGGATGTGATTCAGGCCAGTCTGAATGGGATTTTTGCAGCAAAATACCACAAATGTCCACTAGGGGAGCTTTATGGTCATACTACAGCCATCGGTTGTGATATAAACCCATGGTTTTATTCAAATCCAGCACTGTGCGCAGTAAGGGCCAGAATCATTAAAGAGATTAAATTAATTGTGCAGTCCATCCGTCTATGAATGTTTTTCTCACGCCTCTGAGCATCTCTCTGCTCTCAGACTCTTTGCGACTGCGTGAGTTACGCCTGAAGCCACTGATGATCCATGGATCCATCCGGCAGCACAGCATCATTTGGTGATCCACGGCGGGGATCAGGGCATATGCTGCTGCGTGGAGATGGAGATTTGGATGGATAGATTCATATAAGAGAGATCTATTAATCTATGGTCGAGGGCTCAGAGCCCTAAAACCACTGGATGCTTAATCCTAATCCAGAAGCTAAGACCTCTGCTGGGTTGTTACGCCGAGTGCTTCCATACTTGAGTACTGCGCCCAACAGAATCTACATTTCCCAGCCCGTCTCTCCATAACTACAGATAAAGAATCCTTCTATGGTTATCAGACAGGTTTAAAGTATGAGATCAGGACGTCAATAAACAGGTACAAACATTCCCATCAACGGCCATTAAACTGTGTAGCTCCTCCCCTTCAGCAGGAAGATCAGAAACTGCTACCGATACAAAAATAAAACATGAAATATTATAAAATATTATAACTTTTCACAACATGTCACTACTATTTATCAGGACCGATATTAATTTGAATATCGTACTTTTGTAATTTTACAGTGTTATTGTTATGCTTTTATTGTGAAACTTTTACTTCTTATACACTTTATGATTACATTCTCACTTTTATTTTATTCTCTATAGTCTAAACTCACTTATTGTTTATTTTGTTACCGTAATAATAGAGACATCTCTGGCACAAGAATTTCTACGCCGTACCAACAGGAAGCCGGTTCGACCACGTCTCCAAACATCTCACCAGTAATCCCGAAAACACAAAGATCGCAATTTATAACACCAGTAAAGACAAAATAAGGATCTATTCAAACCCCCAAAACGTTCCATACAACAAACTTAAAATGTCATACAGTTGGTCAAAAGATGAAGAGTCCATTCATTTCAACAGGTCAGAACACATACACAATGCCGACCAGCGTCATCACTTCCACTGTAATCCTTCAGAATAAGAGCACTTAAAATACTCATTATGGTTTTTAAACTTTAAAGAAAATCGGAATCGGTCGTTCTGACTATAAAAATTAGCCAAGAAAATTACAATCGGTGGATCTCTACTTAAAACCTTCAGATTCAGATGGAGTCTATTATCCTAATGATTGTAGGTCCAAACCCACAGAGATTTAAGCTCCTCCCACATGAAAAATGAAGGTGGGGAAAGATGAGGAGTCTCCCCGAGTGAGGGGGTTTAGAACCGACTAATCAGTTAACTGATGCTGTAACCACAGTTCTCTGAGTGAAGAGAACCTCTGTTCCTCGACACAGTCATGTTTTAATCTGACTATTAAGATTATTAGTTTCTTTACGTTAATAAAATCATGTAATCCAAACATGTTTCATGTATTACATGTCATTTAAATATGTAAATATTACATGTCAGGCTTAAAGATGTTTTGTGTGAGGGCTGTGAAGGTGTTCTGGTCGTCCAGCAGGTAAACAGCTGTTTGAGAAGATGTGGGTTTAGATAATTTCTCTGGCTTTAAATTAGATTTTATGTTAATGTTTCACGTTTAACCTGTCAAATGTGAAAAGATGAGGCGTTCTGTAATCATTCATGAAAACAACTGAACTCTATTAGATTCAAATAAAGCCTCTAGAGTTTTAATATTTCAGCAACTATATTTACTGTTAAAGAAACCCACTGAGGGTGTTGACCTTTGACCCCGCTGTGGTGTTAATCTAACTCCCCTCTCTGCTGACGTTACGTCTCTGTGTAGGTCTTTGGGGTCGGGTCCATGAAGGTCTGGTGAAGATGGTTGAGCAGAAAGGACACAAGCTGATCGCCGCCATCATCTCCTCATGGAGGGGTGTGTAATCTATCTTTATCCTCCACCCAGTCAATCCTCCACCTGTTTACCAACAACGTGATCACAGACTGACGGAGCGGTAAGACCAGCAGAGAGGTCCACACACACACACACACACACACTCACACACACACACACACACACACACACACGTCTGAGGGTTCTAAAAAATGTCAGCGGAGCCGCTGAGTCAGAAAGGGGAAAATAAAACCCCCAGATGTTATAAATGATGGACGTGATGGAGATTAGGAGAGAATTAAAGTCAAGCATGAAAATCTCAGGGACCAACATTAACACACACGCACACACGCACACACACACATACCTATGCACCCTCACATACACACACACACACACCTATGCACCCTCCTGTACAAACACACACAAATGCCCACTCACAAACACACACACACACACACACAAACACCGACATATACATACATACACACACACATATACACGTAAACGCATTCAAACACAAAAACACCAACACACACAAACAAACACTTATACGCACACACTGATGCACACTCACTCACACACACACACACACACACACACACACACACACACTAATACACGCACTCACACACTGATGCACACTCACGATGCACACACTGATGCACACACACACACACACACAGATGCACACACACATTCACACAATGTTTAAAAATAACTCTTAACGGAATAAATCCTCCTTCTACGGAAGACTTCCGGTGTGACTGAAGTCTGCAGTCAGAGCCTTTTTATTTTATAAACATAAAACATTCATAAAACAGTTATTTCTCTTTGAAGGTGAGAGACTCCAGTTACACGCATCATCTTCCTCTTCCTCCAGATAAACTTCCTCTCAGAGTTTAGAGACAGAAACAGGAGCCGAACCGGGAGAGAAACGTTTTCTACCAGAACCACAAAGTTTAATTATAACCAGAACCATCTGATGTCTTCATTGTCCTGAACAGAACTTCATTCCTCAAGAACAGATCCAGACCCACTGCGAGGGAAGAAGAAGTTTCTGCTCGAACCATCAAACCTACCTTTGAACAGCAGACACGCGCAGATGTAGAACCCAACCGAACCGGGTCCCCAGAACTTGTGGAGCCGCATACCGACGCTGCTCGGCGGTGGACTCCAGCCGGTCAGGCTCGGTGAGTCAGGAACCCGCTCCGGGTCGGTGGAGCTGCAGACATGAGGCTGGAGAGACTCGAGTGTGGGACGAAAACCAACAACAGGCGGACTGACAGAATGCGCGTTCACGCCGCTTCTCCTCCGCGTCCCTCACATGCACGCGGAACACGGAGGCGCGCAAACAAACGGGACTTGACCGCATGTAATTAAACGGGTCACCAGGACGATAATTACCGTAGAGAAATGATTTTAGTGGGACCCGATCCTTATTAAAGGTGCAGTCTGTAAACTGTAGGGCGAGTCTACGAATAATAATATTCAAAGCTGTGGATTAATAAGTTTAAAAAGCGCTGAAAATGATGATAATAATAAAGACTCCAAACAAATACAACCCGATTTAATACACACATATGTAGAATTTAAGGTATATTGTACAATGTGTACAATGTAAGGTACATTTTACCCTAATACTTGTACCTACTTGTACTTCTAATATGATAATAATTAAATTGGAGTGTATCATGTCTGAGGAAGATGAAGGAAGTGCAGAAATCACGTGATTCAGACTCAGCCAGGTTTCCCAGCGGACTTTAAACAGTCCGACTGCTGTCTGGCTCAAAAGCACTGAGGTAGCGTTCTGTCTCAGACTCAAACCCACAGTTTCATGTGGGGGCAGGGGTGCAGCTACATATTTTCATGGGGTGGCAAGAAAGTGTCACGGAAACTTTGAGGGCTGGCATCGTGTAATATATACTAAAATAACAGGATAGATGAATATTCGTGTAGGTTTAGTTTGGGGGGCAGGGGATCTTCTAGGGGGGGCCACTGCAGCCCTCTGCCCCCTCACTAGATCAGCCCCTGTGTGGGTGGGAATTTGACTTTTTTCTTATAGTGGAACAGATTATATTCAGTACAACAATGCTAAATTAGCTGTATATGTTTGACTCATGCCTGAGGAGCAGTGGGCGGAGCTTTGAGGCGCTCAGGTAGCAGGTTGGTGTTGAGAGTCTTTCCTTCTCCGGAGCTGGAGATCATTTGTGGACCTGATGTGTGTCCCGCTGCAGCTCATCTCCTGAAGAGGATTAGTAACTGTTTTTTGTTGTATTCATCCGCCTTTTGTGAAACATCTGGCTCATAATCAAATAACCTACTTATTCCAGAACATAAATATTCCAGTGGAAATGAAACACTCCACCTTTTTTCTTCATGTTCTAACCGCCTGACTCTCTTATCCTCCATCTCTCCCCCTCACTGGAAACGGGTCGGTATCATCTCCGAAGCAGACGTGTGTCGGCGGTATTTCTACATGAAGCCTAAGTCTGGACTTCAGTCCAGGATGTTTCATGCATTTGGAACTGATCCGGTTCAGAATCTGTCTCCGCTGTAAGTGGGCCACCAGCCACAGTGGAGCCCATGATGCTTCTAACAACACAACACTCATCCCTGCTCTCTCTCTCTCTGAGCGAACAACCAGTACGTGAGGAGACATTCAGGATCTATCAACAATCTACTGTTGGCCAACATCCCTGGGAATATAAATGCTGGTTCTGATAGAAAGGTGTCAGAACTCACAGGGCATCGCTCAGCTGCTTTAGTAGAAATGGGTGGGCCTGCACCAGCCAGGTGGTTATAATGTTATGGCTTATCTGTGTACATGAAATATGCAAACACATTTGAGAGTTTGTAAATGTTCAAAGTCAGTCTGGAAGAGTTGGTGAGTCTTAAATCTTGTTTTTCTCCCTCCTCCTGTGATGTGGGTATTATTCCCCCCCGATACAGGATGGGACACACAAACACACACAAACACACACACACACACACACACACACACACACAAACACTGTCGCACAACAGAACAAACACACACACACATACACACAAACACACACACACGCACAAACACACACACATTCATATACGCACACACAAACAGACACACACACATACACAAACACACACACACACACAACAGAACAAACACACACACGCACAAACACACACACATTCATATACGCACACACAAACAGACACACACACAAACACACACACACACACACAAACAAACATGTGCACACACAAACACTGTCGCACAACAGAACAAACACACACACACACACACACACAAACACTGTCGCACAACAGAACAAACACACACACACATACACACAAACACACACACACAACAGAACAAACACACACACACATACGCACAAACACATATACACACAAACACACACACACGCACAAACACACACACATTCATATACGCACACACAAACAGACACACACACATACACAAACACACACACACACACACACAACAGAACAAACACACACACACATAAGCACAAACACATACACACACAAACACACACACGCACAAACACACACACATTCATATACGCACACACAAACAGACACACACACAAACACACACACACACACACACACAAACAAACATGTGCACACACAAACACTGTCGCACAACAGAACAAACACACACACACACATACACACACAAACATGTACACACACGCACACACACACAAACACTGTCGCACAGCAGATAAAAGAACAAACACACATACACGCACACATACACACAAACACACACACACATACACACACAAATACAAAAACAGGCACACACACACAAACATGCACACACACACACACACACACACACACACACACTCGAAAAGCTCCTCCTGCAGCCACTGAGCTCGGTTCCACGCACTGAGGCGGTCTACTAACTATGGGATGTCAGAGGAAGGTCAGAGGTCTCACACAGACTTAGGAGTCCACGGTGGAAAAGGTCGAGGAGGAGACGTAAGGAGGAGCGGAGTGGGCGGAGGAGCGGGGTGGGCGGAGGAGAACAGTGTGTGGTCAAAGAGGGGCCTCCATCTCTATCCGTAGAAAACCCTTGGCTCACGCTGAGAGTCATGAATAGAAGGAGGTTGAATCATTCAACCACCTTATTATCTATTATCTATTATCTATTATCTATTATCTATTATCTATTATCTATTATCTATTATCTATTATCTATTATCTATTATCTATTATCTATTATCTATTATCTCCCTCTTTGTCTCTGGAGACTTTAAGGTGGTGTAAATATTACATCACACACAGAAACCCACCGCAGAACTCCGACCTGAAGCAGAACCTTCACAAGCAGAGTCCAGAAGAACGCTACCGAGGCCCGCTGGGAAATCATCGAGGTCCGACTCAAAGACTTTAAACGTCCGGTAGTGACTCACAGACACGCGGTGGTTCTGGGTCGTCTCACGGTTCTACCGGTGCGTCGGTGTGTAACGGGTCAGAACAGGACATTTCATGTCACATCTGCTTTGTGCCATAAAAGATGTGCATAAAAAAGTTAACTAAACTATCCTTCATTAAAGAATCTCAGGTTTCACAGATCAGCCATAACATTATAACCACTGACAGGTAACCTCGATTATCTCATTACTGTTACCTCGTTTCCATGGAGGCAGATCCAGGGTGACCCCAACTAGTTACCATCACTAACCAGTTACCATCACTAACTAGTTACCATCACTAACCAGTTACCATCACTAACCCGTTACCATCACTAACCAGCTACCATCACTAACTAGTTACCATCACTAACTAGTTACCATCACTAACCCGTTACCATCACTAACCAGTTACCATCAATAACCGACCAAAACTTTATGACCAGCATTGATAAAAAGGTAGAGTGGGATACTGTAGAGGAAACAATTATAGAAGTCCTCTTAGCCTGGACACAAATATACAAATACTTTCCCGAACCTCCAACCCAAGACAGTGAGTGGAGAAGATTCCAGATTCTGAGTTTTTACTGTAATAAGTTGCATCTCTGACAGATGGTCACTCCATCATGTAGTTTCCTCAGTTAACCACAAGATGTCACTGCAGACCGACATTTAGATCCTGTCACTGATTCCTTTATCGACCTGTGTTTTTGTATTTTAATTCTACATTTGTGTCTTTCCATGAATTGATTTTATGGTGATTCGATATTTATGCCTTGATTATCTTTTTAGTTTCCTTTGATGATTAATGTGGTCATTTCTCAATATCTCTGTAAATTATTGTTTAATAACCAGTCGGGTTTGGTATATTTATTTATAAATCCCATCATCTTCCACTTATCCAGGTCTGAGCTTTCACAGCCAGAATAATACAACCACCTACTTTGACTTCTTCTTCGTTCCCTCGCAGGTCTGGTGAAATTGATGAATTGTTGAAATTCGCAAAGAGAAATGAGAAATGTTGTTTTTTGTTTTGATTTGATTTGATTAGTTTTGTTTTGTTTTGACCCCCTCACACACAGTATCACACACAGTATCACACACACACACACACACACACACATCTGGCACATACCTCATGTCCTGTGCTGGATTTGACAGCAAGAAGGTAGCTGGTTCAAATCCACCTCTGTCTATCTGTGTGGAGTTTGTTAGCTCCTCCCACAGTCCAGAAACATGAACGTAAGTGACACTAAAATATCCCGAGTGACACTAGAATATACCCAACCCACTGACAGGTAACCATGGCAACCAGGTAATATACCCATCCCACTGACAGGTAACCATGGCAACCAGGTAATATACCCATCCCACTGACAGGTAACCATGGCAACCAGGTAATATACCCAACCCACTGACAGGTAACCAAGGCAACCAGGTAATATACCCCAACCACTGACAGGTAACGATGGTAAACAGATAATTCTTTATTTTCATTACACTATAAATACATTGATGGTATTACGTGAATATAATGGTTACTATTATTATTATCTTTATTATTATTATTGTGACAGAATACTGAAGAATAAGACCTAGTCATATCTTCACATTGGTAATTTCACATCTTTGTTTGTAAGTTCTATTTCAAAGTGCTCTATCCAAGTTTTTATTTAATGTTCTGATAGTTTTTAGGTAAAAGAAGAATTGATAGAGTTTGATTATTTATGACTTTGGCACATCGTCTGAACTTTCACCAAGATCGTCTCATTAATCCTCAAACACAACATTATGCCAGTTTATCATTTGAGATATGAGAATGTGCACAAAAATATTCACACAAACTGTCCTGATGTCATACAGAACATTGGACCCAGTCAGGAAATAGTTCTTCAGGTTCATCAGAACCTGCAGTGATTCTTCTAGAATCTGGATCGTCACTCGACGGAGGATGATTCTACGTTCTTCTAGTGTGAAGGTTGACCCTCGTTTGCAGTTGGTGGATGGACCTTCAAAAACTTATGCAGAGCTGGAGTGAAGATGAGGATGGTGCCCAGAACCGAAACGGTGAGGAAGGCCCACAGGAAGATCCTGTCCAGCACCTGGGCCACAAACTTCCAGTCCTGCACCACCTGAAGAATCCGACAGAACGGGAGGAGAAACGACAGCAAGGTGAAAAAAACAGAAACACAAGACGAGATCTAGACGTGGGTTTATGCCCCCGAAAGTCCCCCATCCCCTGCGTTGCACCAGCAATCCCCCTGAATGAACTCATCATAACAAAACTTATGTCCACAGTACTTTCTGTGAAAAAGCTCCCCCTAGTGAGTAAAAGATGTACTACCAGAGTAGAACCCAACACAAAACAGACAAACCCCTTTGAAGACATTCAGATGGACAAAATTAGATCAACGATTGAGAAACTATGGCCCACACTTTTGGAGCTAGAGCTCCTCCTGGTGTCAGAAATATAAAACTGACCTTTGCTAAAATCGATCCAGTTCTTCCTCTCACTAAAGTCTACGCGAGTATCAAATTTGAAATTTGACCAAAGATACGGCTTTTGAGTAATCACGTAAACACTGAGGATCTGCGGCGGCGGAGGCAACGGTGATTCCGTGACATGTTGACTCGTGGAGGACGACGATAAGTCCTAGATGAGGCCAACTCAAACGTTCTAATCGGACCAACTACATGTACCTCGCGGATGAAGTGCTCCTTGCGGATGTGTCTGCTGATGTAGCGCACTGAGTTGATGGCTTTATCCAGCATGGGGGCCCAGGCCTCGTCCTCCTTCCCCTCAGACCCGGTCTGTCCCTGAGCCCTGGTTCCGTTGCCCCTCCCACTCCTCCGGCCTGCGGAGCGAGTCTTCAGCTCCGGGCTTTCGGGAGCCAGCTCCGGGTAGTGGTACCGGTCGGTGTGTCCACGCATGCATAGCAACCGCGGCAGCTTCTGGAGGAAGAGGTTACGAACCCACGGAGACATGGGGTGGTAGGTGGCCGAGGAGCGGTGGTGAACGTTGATGACGAAGACAGTGACGATGATTGAGAGCGTGACGAAGATCATGATGAAGAGCAGGTACTCCCCGATGAGGGGGATCACCTTGGAGGAGGAGGGGATGATTTCTTCTATGACCAGCAGGAACACGGTGAGGGACACCAGGACCGAGGTGGAGAGGGAGAGCTTCTCTCCCTCATCCGAGGGGAGGTAGAACACCAGAACCGTGAGGAAGGACAGACCCAGACACGGGATGATGAGGAAGAGGGTGTAGAACAGGGGCAGCCTCTTCAGGATGAAGGAGTAGGTGATGAAGGGGTAGGAATACAAGTCGTCCCTCCTGTTCCCTTTAGCTCCCGTAGCGCTGAGGATCTCCCACTCTCCGTTATCGAAGAAGTCCTTCCTGTCCACCTGCTTGTCAATCAGAATCAGCTCCACCATGTTTCCGTCGTAGGTCCAGGAGCCAAACTTCATGGTGCAGTTCTGCCGGTCGAAGGGGAAGAAGGTGACGTCCATGGTGCAGGCTGACTTGTAGCTGGCAGGTGGCGTCCAGGTGATGGCGCCGTTGTACCTCACGATGGCTTTGGTCATCAGGGAACCTTCAAACCTGCCGTCGGCGCTGGAGACACACGGAGAACAGAGCGGTTATGATTATTATATTAAATATATTATATGTTTTGATTGACAGGCGACGGGTAGCTGTGTGTCTGGAACATGAGAGTGTTTTTACTTCTCGTAGAGGACGATGTCTGGGAGCCAGATGTTCTCAGAGGGAACTCTGATGGACGTTATTCCTCCGTACTGGTCTGGATTCCACCGGAGTTTGTAGTCGATCCACTCCTGGTCAACATGAAGACCAGACCAGACAGGATGAAGCGTCGTTAGAAGTTTATACTCCAGTACGCACAGGAAAATATAATATTTCTTTCAGACAAGAACCCTCTGAGGTACAGAAGCGGTGATAACTTTGGACCTTTCTTTAATTTAAAGGTCCAAAATCCAGAGCTGGATCAGATGGACTGAACTCAGCAGAAGTAGATTTTGGTCGGAGAGAGCTTCAAAAACTGATAAAGTTAGATTCTCTTATTTCATTTGAACATTTTAGATGGACACACCCGGTGCCGTCTGGCCCAACTCTTCCCTGGTGTTGGTAAGTATGTTTATCTGAGTTTTTGATTCTTCCTGCTGTAAGTAAAGACCAAACCTTGAATGAACCTCCAATAAACGTCAATAAAGTCTCGGGTTTACTAACCGACAGTCTGTATCATCAAATAACTTCTGCATTAGAGAAAGAATGTGAAGTTAATAAATAATATTATTCAATCGAAGAATATGCATCATTTATAAATATGTCTGATTTATTAATAATATTTATAATTATTTATACATACTATAAACACTTTAATAATATGTATTATGTATTAATATTCATAATGTATTTATAATATGTATAATTTATTAATAATATGTATAATTTATTGATAATATGTATAATTTATTAATAATATGTATAATTTATTGATAATATGTATAATCATTTATACATATTATGACACCTTGATAATATTTATAATCAAACTTATACATATCTCATCTCTGTTTACACTGACGCTGGAATTTTATTTTATTTATTATTTAGTAAGTGGTTCTATTTGTGCTTCTATGTCGTAGGAATCTGACCAAACGACTTGGCGTTAAATAAAGCGTCTTATTATCTGATGTCAGTGTTAGTTTCCGGCCCACCTGACACAACCAGACGTTGGTGGTCATCAGCTGGTTCTTCTCATCCTGAAACACAGAACACAGAAATATTCAGAATCAGGAAGAGGAAGTCTTGATTTTGTCTCCACGTGTTGGTGAGCGCTGATGATGTCACCCGGGAGGAAAATGTGGCATTGAGGTCCGGATCTGGATTAAGTTGTGGCGCCCTTTGAAATCATGGGATAGAACCTACGTCTGATCCGGCGGCTTCCATCACACTGTCAGATGAGGTCATGGGTCAGGATGATGAAAGTGATTGAACGTAGAATCATCTGTTTCCTCAGAGAGATTCTCTTTTAACGCATCTCCTCCACCTCCAGCTCTTCTCTTCCTCAGTGAACCCAGCTGAAGAACCATGAACGCAGCAGGAGGAAGATGGAGGATGAAGAGGGTTTATTTCCCATCCCAGAGGTGGGCCTGAACCCTGCTGATGGAGATCCATCAGCAGAACTCAGAACTTCCTTCTCTTCCCTCCAAGATGATCGTCAACCCCCATCTTTCTCCTCCGGAGACCTCTGGTAGATTCAAGGACGACTGTCTCTGAGCGCCAACATAAAGAGATGAGTCGATGGGTGGAGATGAATATTTCAGGCGGAGAAGAGTGCTCCTCCATTAACAAGGCCTCTCCAACACCTAAACCATCTCAGCCTATCACAGGCAGCCTCTGAAATATTAAAGGGACCCGCTGGAGGATGTGAGGAGAGTGATCCAGGAATATTTCACTACCACAAAAAGGTCCAGAGTGTGGCGCTGACAGAGGCCCGTTTGGTTTCAGCGCCACTGAGCTGAGACCGGAGAAACCAGCAGGAGCAAACAACATGTGACCATCTCACTCTTTAGAAACATCTTCTTCAGGATGACTCTGAGGGTCAGAGGTTAAAGGATGAATACGTAGAGTATTAGTATATTTACAACGATGAAAAAACAAAGGTGTTAGTCAAAACAAAGAAAAACATTTTCTTCCTCTCCACCAGGACTCTGACTCTCCTTCCCAAGATTCCATTAATCTTCAAAACCAGGTCATGGATAAACACCTATCAGCCATAACATTATGACCGCTGACAGGGGAAGTAAGAATATCATTGATTTGGGAGGGATATGTTACCTGGTTACCATGGTTACCAGTTAGTGGGTGGGATATATTACCTGGTTACCATGGTTATCAGTCAGTGGTGGTATATATTACCTGGTTACCATGGTTACCAGTTAGTGGGTGGTATATATATTACCTGGTTACCATGGTTACCAGTCAGTGGGTGGTATATATTACCTGTTTACCATGGTTACCAGTCAGTGGGTGGTATATATTACCTGTTTACCATGGTTACCAGTCAGTGGGTGGTATATATTATCTGGTTACCATGGTTACCAGTCAGTGGTGGTATATATTACCTGGTTACCATGGTTACCAGTGGCTTCATGACATGTTTGGATGTTTGACATTAGGTGTTTTCTCACCACATCTACCAGCTGGGAGATCTTGAGCCCGAAGCGGACTGTAATGGTGTCGTTGGCGTGCTGAATGGGTCGGACCCAGCGCTGGTAGCCTTGGAAAAGGTTCTTCAGCAGAGCGTCCTCCATCTCCGCTAAGGACACAAACTCATTCTTAGCTGAAAGCAAGAGGAGGAACTGATCATTAAAATGTTTGGTGTCAAATGTCGTACGTTTCACACTTTCATTGTTTGAAATGATTATTTATACACTGACTCAAGATTAACTCCTCTGGATGATGATGAATCCATCATCATCATCATCATGTGTGCTATTTCATGTTCTTCACATTTGACTTCATACTTATCTTCGTCAGTCAGTTCATATTTGTGCTCAGTGATACTTGATATATAAGATCTCATGCTTCAATAACTTATATCATACATTCTTTTTATGATTATTATTATTATTACTATTATTATTATTATTATTATTATTATTATTATTATATTATTATATAAAAACAATAATAAAATTATTTTACCAAGGTTAAAATAATATATTATTGTAATGATTATTATCATTGTTTTTTTTTTTTACTTTTGTTATTAATATTATTACTATTATTTCTATATTATTATAATTATTAGCCGAGGAAGAGCCGATAACGTCTTCCTCTTGAGGGTCACGGCGGTCGTGACCTTGTCGTCCGGCCTCAGAGGTGAGGGTTGTAGAATGGTCGCGGCTGAGGGGAGAGACTGAGGGGTTAACGGTGGCGCTCTTCACTGGACAGCTGGGGGGGGGAGGGGGGGGGGGGGGGGGGGGGGGGGGGGGGGGGGGGGGGGGGGGGGGGTTAATATGACCAGATCGGATCAGTCTGCCAGAGGCGATGATGTCATCGGACTGAGAACATAACATTGATGTAAATGTCAAACACAGGGAGTCAAGTATGAGCTAATGTGTGCGTTGACCTTTGACCTGCTGCTGGTTTCAGGTCTGTCACACGTTCATCCCTCTGGATCTCTGAGACTCCAAGGACTATCAGCCAGAGATGCTGAGAGCTGGAAACCGACACCGGTGTTCCTGTTTGTGTTCCCGACCCGTGGACTCCAGGACAAACAGTCCCGACCCGTTATTGTTTACCCGATGTTCTGACGATGATGACGATGACGATGATGATGATGAGGAGTGAGGTGAAGCGTGATGGAAAAACTCCAGGAGAACTAACTGCTCCATTTAGTCTGACCGAATGTGTCGTTTGCCTTTTATTCATTTCCAGCACCAGGACAAGGATGACGTCATCAACGGGGGCCTAACGATGACCTCAGCATCGAGGGCAGCGTCATGCCCCCCCCCCTCAATAAAGAAAATACTTTATCTTACTTTTGCACGATTTAAAATGACAAAGGAAAGAAATGCAGATACAACAAACTGTGTTATCATCAGTTACCAGAAGCACAGAAGAAGAAACATCCGGTTTGTGGATTTAAAGTCTTCAACCCCAAAAAAACATTTAATATTATAATATAAAGTTTAATAATGGGACCATAGTGCAGCAGTAAT
>VRLP01006480.1:20000-28198 GCA_009660295.1 Lophius piscatorius
TAGAGAGGAATTTTGACTGCAAAATACCACCAATGACCACTGGGGGAGCTACAAGCATATTATAAAATCTTGAATGTGACATAAATCATTGTTATAAAAATCTGAACTAAAACTCAAAATCAAACAACGGGCACAAAAATAAATAAATAAATGAAAAAACGAGGCAGAAGGCCAATTATGGACCCGCCAAGAAGCACTGATGGTGCTTTAAATGCAACTTTTACTCAAACATCATCATCCAGTAGCATAGGATACATAAGTTGATCACTTATTGGACTCTCAGTTAACGAACTGACAGTTCTGCTTCTGTCACACGAGGTATCGTGTTTTTTTTGCTGAAAGAAATGGATGTTTGTTTATTTATGAGCTCCTATATGAATAAAGATCAGAGAGAGTTCACTGTAGGAAAATACAAAAATACAAAAACCTTACCACCATCAGTTTCATGCTACTAGTATGCACCTTCTCAAAGAAAGACCTTTTTAAACTCCCCTTTAAGTATTTGATATATTTTGAGTGGAGGATCACCAGACTAGGGGGGTGTATTCTTACATCTCAGAAAAAAAATATTGATCTGTTTTTCTGAATGAAGGATTTATGTATTTCAGTAATTTGGAAAAACAGGGCAATTTCTTTTTTCTGTCTCTTTAGGTGCTAGTAGCCAGACTGAATGCATTTCAGATGCATCGACTATCATCCATGAAACACAATTATGTGTTTGCCGTTGTTGCAGCAGACAGGCTCTTTGTATTCTCAAATCTTTGCGCAGGAATTCAGCAGAAACTGTTCTGAAAGCTGTCCTGCAGTTTAATCCAAACCTAAGCAGCATCAGCTCTGTCCTCTGTTGAGGTGAGACTTCAAGATTCTGAGGTGCTGATCCCAACATGACTGTTTCCTCCTCTTCTATCTCTGTCCAGGGTGCTGAGCCCCTCTCGGACTCTGTCCAGGGTGCTGATCCTCCTCGGACTCTGCCCAGTGTGCTGATCATCATATATTTCTGTCCAGGGTGCTGACCTTGCTCGGACTCTGTCCAGGGTGCTGATCCTCCTCGGACTCTGTCCAGGGTGCTGATCATCATCTATCTCTGTCCAGTGTGCTGTTCTTACTCGGACTCTGTCCAGGGTGCTGATCCTCCTCGGACTCTGTCCAGGGTGCTGATCTTCCTCTTCTGTTTTTGTCCAAGGTGTATACCATGATCGATCTCTGTCCAGGGTGCTGATCCTCCTCTTCTATCTCTGTCCAGGGTGCTGATCCTCCTCTGACTCTGTCCAGGGCGCTGATCTTCCTCTTCTGTTTTTGTCCAAGGTGTATACCATGATCGATCTCTGTCCAGGGTACTGATCCTCCTCTTCTATCTTTGTCCAGGGTGCTGATCCACCTCTATCTCTGTCCATGGTGCTGATGTTCATCAATCTCTGTCCAGGGTTCTGATCATCCTCTCCTGTCTCTGTCCATTGTGCTGATCCTCCTTGTCTGTCTCTGTCCACGGCGCCAATCCTCCTCTTCAATCTCCTTCGAGTGGGCTGATCCTCCTTTCACTGTCCATGGTGCTGATCCTCCACCTATAAACCGCCATGAAGCCATGCCCTGAAGGTCTGCAGATATTGAAATGTGGTTCTATAAAAATAACTGGTTCCATGAAAAATGTGTTAATTACATTATATGAGCTATATCGTTTTGGAGAGGCCATTTAAAGAGAGTCTTAGACAAAAGTAAAGGAATTGCTTATTATTTTGTAAATATGCTTACTGGTCTGTTCTAAATGTTAGATGAGAGTGTTGTGACTATTATCATATCTCTCCACAGATAGGAGGCAAAGGCGACTTAACTTAGCATGAAGTTTACATTTTTATCATCACCAAGAAAACAACAGGCAAAAAGTCAAAAAGTTACTGAACCCACTGAAGAAAAAAATCCTGAAGCCCTCCAGAAAATCATCACACTGAAGTCCAAAGTTATTTTAATCCTAGTATATATGTCACCACGCCAGCACTTACCTTCATTTCTACAGAAACGAAATACAGAATGATTTCAAAGTGGAAAATAAAAACATTCTAGGGAAACACTGTAACTATCTGTAATTTTATGACGTAGGTTTAGTTCTTATCCGACACTTAATGTTGGAGAAAGATTTATTTTATACTGAAATCAAATTTCTGTAGTGGGGTATTTTTGAAGAACATAACTGTAAACGTAAATATGACTAATTTACTATAAACAAACAACATTTCTGAACTGTGAAACTGTACAGTTGCCATAAAGGATACTGTAACGTTTATTTTTTCACGGCGTTCGTCATGATGGAGTTCAGCTGCCAGTATTTTATGGTTAATTCTATTCATCGTTTAAGAAAGAATATTTTGTTCTCTCATTCTTTCATCCTGATTGGTCTCATGGCGGCGGGAACACGGCGCCTCTTTGGTCGTTTGTTGTTTTGTAATTGCTTCCAAACGCCGGAGCTCCTGCTCCGCAGCGATTTTTACATGTTTCCTTCATTTTGTTACAGAGATTTGAGTCTTAGAGAGCTGCATTCATTTTTCTTCCTCTTGCCAATACTCCAATACAAGCAGAGATGAATAAAACTGTAAAACATCATAAAACCCGTAAACATGTAAAAGATTGTTTTTAGAGCAGAGTTTCAGAGTTTTTATCCAATGACTTTCAACATACGATAAGATGAGATAAGATAAGATTACAGGAAATAAAATAAAAAATAAATTAAATTAAAATAAAATATGATAAGATTAAACGTTTTTGGCTGCAAAGTTAAACCAACAGAAATATACAATCGAAGAGTAAAAACTATTGAGGATTAAAAACAAGAGAAAATATAGAAATAACATGTTAACACACAAAGGTGGAAATAGATATTATTTTGTTGATGATAAAAAGGAATGTATTCAAAAGATAAAGAAAAGAAGATAAGATAAGATGAGATGAGATGAGACGAGATGAGATGAGATGAGATGAGATGAGATGGGATAAGATAAAACATTTTTGATTGCGAGGGAAATTCTTGTACCACAGATTGCTGCAAAATTAAGCGACAGAAAAATTACGATAAGTGAATAAAAACTATGGAGGATTAAATATAAGAGATAAAATAGAAATAACCTGTAAAAGAGATAACGCAAACCTGTGACACACAACACTAGAAGGAGATTCTCTGGTAGGCTTCCACCTGAGACGGTTCTGGAAAAGAACCTTTCTGGACTGCATTCAACTGCTTATAAGTCATTAACAGTATTTCTGTAAAGAATCTAGTTTTTGAGACAAATGTTTCGTCTCAAAACCCAAAAACAAACAATGAATCCCTCAAAAATCTTCTCTCTACATTCTAAGACAACGCTTCTTCATCCTCCTATAAATATTCATCACAGAGTAAAATTAGAAACTTGCTTTATGTCTGTGTGTGTGTGTGTTTGTGTGTGTGTGTCCATGTGTCTGTGTGTGTGTGTGTGTGTGTGTGTGTGTGTGTGTGTTTGTGTGTGTGTGTGTATGTGTGTGTGTGTAGAAGGCTCCCATTGGAATGAATTATTTAGGCGTGAGTCTCTTTAACTTATCCACGGTCCACTGCTCATGGGCACATAAAGTTCTGCTCCACCAGAGACTTCCCTAATTCAGCATCATGCATTCTTAGTACTTCACCATCTCACCTTCTCAGCCTCCCACCTTCTCAGCATGCTCTGGTGATGGACTGCAGATGTCCCCCCGTCCAAAAGAGGTACGAAGACAAGAAGGACATATTTTGATTCCTTCGTCGTGTGATGATAAGAAACGTTAATGTAACAGAACCGAAGAGACCCGCGGTGACGAGACCCTCATCCTGGAGTCCTGCTATCCAGGAGCCGAATGTTCGAGTGTCAACAAAGTCACGTAAAATATTCATTCATGTTCGGAGCTGAATAATGTACCAGCGCTCAGTTTAGCTGTGTTGCATTCATGCGCCGCTCCAGCTGCCGGTCCAATCGTTCTACAGAGATGATCAGCTGTACGACCTCAAACCTGCAGCATTAAAGGCCGGATTAAAGGGGCAGCTTTCAAGCATCTAAAGAATGTCGAGGGGAGATGGGATTATTTCAGGGAAACTGAAATAATATACAATAATAAACTAACTACAACATACACACACACACACACACACACACACACACACACACACACACACACACACACACACACACACACACAGTCCAAATACAGATGGAGTCGCTGGTTCAGAGGCTGATCTCTTCATTTTGTGGCAGGAAGCTGCTGATGTGACGCCGACAGGCTGTACACTGAGACTGATAGGATAGTGTGTGTGTGTGTGTGTGTGTGTGTGTGTGTGTGTGTGTGTGTGTGTGTGTGTGTGTGTGTGTGTGTGTGTGTGTGTGTGTGTGTGTGTGTGTGTGTGTGTGTCTGTGTGTGTGTGTGTCTGTGTGTCTGTGTGTGTGTGGGGATGCTGGTGCTGCATATTTATAACCAGACTCCATCGTCCTATAATTCACATACAGCGTGGTTAATGCTGCTGAGTGCACACGGATTCACAGAAACATGCACACTCCCTCCGTTCCTCATGCTCATTTCATCAGGTGACATGTATAATCCCCCCCCCACACACACACACACATACATACACACTCACACACACACACACACGTGCACACACACACACACACACATACATACACACACAAACACACACACACACACACACACACACACACACACATACATACACAGCCGCATTCCTCCTTAGGATTAAATGTAAGTGGTTGTTTGAAGCCACAGGACGGTCCAGTCAAAAATACTCCAGTCTGACTGGAGGGTGTGTTAGTGTGTGTGTGTGTGTGTCTGTGTGTGTGTGTGTGTGTGTGTGTGTGTCTGTGTGTGTGTGTGTGAGAGAGAGACACACACACGGACAGTTATTCAGACTAATTCCTGACCTTTGCCATAGAGAAACAATAAAGGATCAAATCTGAAAGAAGGAAAGAAGAAGATGTTTTTTCCACATGGATTCAGCCTCTGATCTCGTTTAGTCCTATTCCACTTGAACTTTTCCAATATGACGCACAAACAACAAGAAAACAAACAAACCATGATGATAAACAATAATATGGCCTCTTTGAATTCAAACCGTTTCCCAAGTAATGCCACATCTACAGAAATCTATCTGTAGAAATACAAATACAAATCAAAGAGTAGTTGGTTGAACTGATAAAAGCAAAATAAAGGAATAATATTTATTCCACTTTTTAAAAAGCTTTCAGGTTCCTCTCACCTAATAATAATAATAATAATAATAATAATAATATTAATAATAATAATAATAATAATAATAATAATATTAATAATAATAATAATAATAATAATTATATTATTAATAATAATAATAATAATAATATTAATAATAATAATAATAATAATAATAATAACAATAACATTAATAATAATAATAATATTATTAATAATAATAATAACATTAATAATAATAATAATATTAATAATAATAATAATAATAATAATAATATTAATAATAATAATAATAATAATAATAATAATAATAATAATAATAATTAGTGTATCTCTGTATAACCTTTGAGGACAAGGTCACAGTGTGTCTCTTATAATAAAGCAAAGTAACGAAGGAAGATTCAAGATAAACTTTATTGTCATTCAGACTTTCCACAGAACAGAACCACAGAACAGAACCACAGAACAGAACCACAGCGCAGAACCACAGAACAGAACCACAGAACAGAACCACAGAGCAGAACCACAGAACAGAACCACAGAACAGAACCACAGAACAGAACCACGTACATCTGGCTTCTAAAGAAAACACAAAAGTGTCCGGTGGAAAACTATTTAAGCGGTAATTCTTTACTTTGAAGTGGATCTGGATAAAAAGGTTCAATCAGGAATTTAATGGGACTTTTTTTTTGGATCATTTTCCATTAACAGTTTTTTCATCCAACTCACCTCTAATAATAAGATGTTACACATTTTACTTAAACTCACTCTTTCACTTTTTTACGTCTGTCTCACCCTCTTGGGGGGATCAGATCGTGGGGATAATCTCTTACGGGGTCAGGATCCACCTGGAGGTTTGTCTCGCAGTAAAACATCAGAACGTAACACAGAATCCAGAATCTTCTGTTTTATTGGCTTCAGACAGTTTCTTGTTTTTACACCTTAAATTTACACTTTTTATACGTCTGACGTTTGCAGTGAGGCTTTGATTCAGCTGCTGTGCATCATAACAGTTAGAGTGAGAACATATCCCCGCCGTCAGCCATCATGTGTTCAAATCTCATGCAAAGATCGCCGTCGTTTACAAACGGACGTCCAAAAAACCACAGAGTGAGAAAATGAAAGTATCCTACAGAAGAAGTGGCCCTCAGAATATTTACATATCACAAAACATCTAATCAGGTTCTGCCGCTAACGCCGTTTGAAGTTCTTCCTTCTCAGTGACGCTCAGAGATTCTTCTGCAGAACGAAAAAACAATAATCCCTGACATTATGAAGGATGGCGGTGTGAAGGTTTTCACTGAGGCGTGCAGCAGACGGGACATTCAGTGAAGATGAAGAACGGGAGGACAACTCAGGATAAGACGTGTGAGGAAGGAGACGCAGACAGCTGGAGTGACGGCTGATGATGATGATGATGGCGTCCCCGGGAAAGGAGAAGAGAAAAAGCCAGAAGACAGCTCCGAGCTGCAGGAGGGATTATTCCTGGAGTAATTCCAGCAGGGAACAGAGACAGACAGAGGAAGACAAAGAGACAGGATGAAGAGGAGCGTCTCATTTTAAGAAGCTGATGAGGGGCTGGAGGAAGAGTCCCACTGTTCCCAACACACACACTGTCACAAAAACCCAGAGGAAGATCCTGTCGATGACCATGGCCACATACTTCCAGTCATCCTCCACCTGAAAGCAGGAAGAAAAGGATGTTAACACTGGAACATAGAAATATACAGGATGATACTTCCTCTTCATCTTCGTCTTCTTCATCTTCTTCTTCTCCTCCTCCTTCTTCATCTTCTTCTTCTCTTTCTTCTCCTCCTCCTTCTTCATCTTCTTCTTTTTCCTCGTCTTCTTCTTTGGGCTGTTCCTTTTAGGAGCTGCTGTAGTAGATCACCTGTTTCCTTCTCTCCCAGTCCTCTGCAACGTTCTATCAAAACAACCAACTGCATGTCCTCTCTCGACTCATCCAGAAACCTCCTCTCAGCCTGCAGCTCCATCTCCAGCATCCTTCTACCAGCAGACCCACTATCCCTCCTCTTCACGGGTCAGAACCATCTCAGTCTGTCCTCTCTGACTTTGTCTCCAGGACATCTCACCTGGACTGTCCCTCTGATGTCTCCTTTCTAATCCTGTCCTTCCTCCTCACTCCCAGAGAACATCTGAACATCTTCACACCTCCACCCACTCCACCCTGCCTGCAATTGCTTCTCCACACTCCACGTTGCTTTGAACAGTTGAGCCCTTCCCTTACCCCGCTCCCTGCTCTCACTACAGATCACAATGTCCTCCACCAACATCTTAGTCCATGGAGACACCTGCTGACCTCCTCTGTCAGTCTGTCCATCACCACAGCAAACAAGAAGGGTCTCAGAGCCCATCCTTGGTGCAGTCCCACCTACAGCTTGAACCCATTCATCACTCCTGCTGCTCATCTCACCGATGTCACGCTGCTCTCAGACATATCCTGGACCCCTCTAACATACTTCCTGTCCCTCCAGACCTCCTCATGCAATCCCACAATTCCTCCCTCTAAATCCACTAAAGACACAATGCAGCTCCTTCTGACCTCCTCCGTTCTTCTCCATCAGCTCCTTCTGACCTCCTCTGTTCTTCTCCATCAGCTCCTTCTGACCTCCTCTGTTCTTCCCCCTCAGCTCCGAGTACGGAGAACAAAAACACTGCATTCTCTGTCCACCTTCACATTTTCCCAAGGACATTTCATCCGATGGTAATAGAAAAGATTTTTACTCCATAAGGTGGATTTCTATAAGCGACGTGTGTGAGACGTTAATAATAATAATAATACATTTAATTTATAATGCACTTTACATTTGGATCAAATTCTATTGTTTGAGTAGTTAGTAGAGTGTGTGTGTGTGTGTGTGTGTGTGTGTGTGTGTGTGTGTGTGTGTGTGTGTGTGTGTGTGTGTGTGTGTGTGTGTGTGTGTGTGTGTGTGTGTGTGTGT
>VRLP01006481.1:0-28189 GCA_009660295.1 Lophius piscatorius
CCATCTCCACCAGGATTGATTATAAGATCTCTCTCCTCACTCACCAGTGCATCCATGGTAACGCACCCCCCTACCTAAAAGAACTACTTACCCCACTGACCTCGACACGATCCCTCCGTTCTACCCACTCATACCGCCTCCTCCTTCCCCGGACTAAGCTCAGCACCATGGGTGATCGGGCTTTCTGTTCTGCTGCCCCTCGTCTGTGGAATGCCCTCCCTGACCATCTCAGGGCTCCACAGACGACTGACACATTTAAAAAAGGACATAAAACTTTCCTTTTTAGCAGAACCTATAACCTTAATTAACATTGCTGGTTTTTGGTAAGGCTTTTATATAGTTATTAATTTATTTTTTATTGATGCTTTTATCTGCTTTTGCTTTGTAGCACTTTGAGATTTGATCCAAATGTAAAGTGCATTATAAATTAAATGTATTATTATTATTATTATTACTCAGTTGCGGTGGAGTGAGGGAGCAGAGGGTGCTTTCAAGTACCTCAAGGATGCACTGAGTAAGAATCCTATTTTATGTAGTCCTGATTTTACTAAAGACTTTGTGTTGCAAACAAATGCCTCAGAGTAAGGTTTGGGAGCTGTGCTTTTGCAGGGAGAGCCAAATGACCGTCGCCCAGTGGCTGACGTCAGCAGAAAGTTGTTCACGAGGGAGACTCAACTGTTGAGAAGGAATGCCTTGCAGCGAAATGGGCCCTTGGACTCCCTTAAGTATAACATCCTGGGCAGAGAGTTCATCCTGGAAATGGATCGTAAAACCCTGAAATGAATGGAAGGGATGAAGGATACAAACAGCCGCATCACACGTTGGTACCTGGCGATGCAGCCATATTGCCTCACAGTCCAGCACATTCCTGGGCGAGAAAATGTCTCTGCTGACTTCTTATCACGCTCTCATGGCGTGATACCAGAAGGAGGGGAGTGTGTGGGGGCTTCAACTACCAGCCACATCACCACCACACCTGTTAACAGGTGATGTTTTCTGTTCTCTTAATCAGGAATCATGATTAATATTTTGATTAACAACTTATTTATTTTTCTTAGTTGAGTGCACACAATTAAGAGTGTTTATGTAAATGTTAATGCAAATTTCTAAAATAACTTTCCTGTCAGTATCTGGTAGCCGCCAACCTTTTCATGGGAAACTGGCAAAAGACTGAGAACTGGCCAGAATAGTATATAACCACGCAGATATGAGATGATAGGTTGGCTTTTGTTTTATGTATTGGTCAGTGGAGAACTCTGTTTTAAGGTTATAGTTTGTTTAATTTGTAAATTTACTCTAGAGACATTGTTAAAATTATTACATTAATTATGTCACATTGGCTTATTTTGCCCATCCTAATTATTGTATTATTTTGGGTAAATAAATCCCCTATTTTTCCCCTTTTTATCTGATATCCAAGTTTTTGCCCACCCTGGTCCTTCCCAAGGGCCTAGTAATATTTATAATAATGGCTTGGGTTGGGATGATGATATTGACCCTCAAAGTCTGGAGGTAGTTCAAGCAAGTAGGGAGAATCCTGACCAGTTCCCAACTAGTGTCACTAGGTGGGTTTACATGGACAGCCTAATTCCAAATAGATTCGGAAAAGGTGCCGAATACGAAAGAAAATGTTGCTTGTAAACATTCTTTTCTGAAAGAAAAACCCTTTCCGAATTAGATTGTATCCCCTGCAAGGAGGTAGTCTAAGTCCTTTTTTCGGAAAGCCTTTTGATAGTCAGTCGCTCCATGTAAAGACTGTTTAAGAAAAGCTCTCTATTTGAGTTTTATCTGCGCATGCCCAGCGTTGTGACGTAATGCTCCGGCTGATTGTTTTCAGCGCCGCGACTCATTTCAAATATGCCGACTATAAAGCAGGACTGGTGTACATCGGAGATTAGTTTACTCATTGTAACTTTGAAATGGTTTAACATATTAGCTCGGTTAGATGGAAAAAAAGTCACTTCTACGCATGCAGCCTTTGTCTTATTCTTTTTTTCTGGGTGATTGTTGGCAGTTGGCACCCAGCTCATTGTAGCATTATCGCTACCTTATATACTGGAGTGTGGATCGTCTGCGCATGTCAGTCGATGCATATTTAAAACCGGGTCTGAAAAGATTACAGGTCATGTAAACCCGGGACCGACATTGCATTTCGGAAATGTTTGATTCGGGTAGGAGAAAAGCTTCCCATGTAAACCCACCTACTGCTGACTACCAATGTCACTCCACAGGTTGCTACCGTCTCTATGAAATAAGCAGAAAGATCAACTACTATATCCCTAATGGTTGATTGTCCAATGTACAACTGCATCAACTGCATGAATTTTAATTATTTAAAATAAATTGCATTAAATTTGAATTATGAATGGTGTTTTCACAAGGTCCTCTTTAATAGGACCATTTTTTAAATAATTTCAAGTTTTATATTACTCGATTACACCTGCTGGAAAAGCATTTCTAGACTAAATGTCTATCTGAGCAGGCAGTAGCATAATGTATCAATATAAGGAAGTGATTCTGTAAGGAAGAATCTGTTCCCTGTCTTCATATAATCGAGGATTCTTTGTTAGAGTGCTGCAGGCTTTTCAGCACTTCATTCCCCTCTAAAAAAGAAGACAATAAATCAGAAGAAGATTAGTCTATGATTTACTCCTCAAACCCATAAACTAAAGCAAAGAATGCAATAGCTATACATAAAGTGGCATTTGAGGAAAGTAGAAGATTCTCATGTGTCCTGGGAAGGTTGAAATGCCATCCCCAAAGCCAGAGCAGCCTATCAGCCTATCACTAATAGGAGGAAATAGGTTAAATAGTGGTTTCATTTGAGCATGGTGGTCACGGATGAGAGCCAGAGCTCTACTGAGCCTTCTCTTCTAAAAAGCCTCAGCAGCGAAATCCCTTCAGAGCATTTTAATGATAAGATTTTACACACAAGAAAATGAATTACCTTCTTCGTCAAGTTGTACTTATTAACTGGTGTTTATATTAACTGAAAGATCTGACATATATCCAGACTGATTCTCTCCTATTGATTACTTCTGTAGAAGTCTACTCTAGATCCACAGGTTTTAGCCAACTATAGACCTATATCAACCTTCCTATCTCATTTTGACAAAAGTCAAATACCAGTGTTTTCTAAATAACTTTTTTTTTCATAACATACATTGCAATAATCCAGATTAATTTATTAATCAATTTAATTTATTAATTTCCAGTCAGGCTTTACAGTACATCATACTATGAAACATGGCATTGGTTTAAGTTTGAAATGATGCTCTAACTGCATCAGATGAGGGGTTGAACTTATACTCCTGGGGACAGAAATGAAGCAAAGAGGATTTATAATATTTTTAATAAGTGCTCATTTATTTAACCAAATACAAGAAAAATATTAACAATAATTAATATATCCAATAACAATCTAGCAACATTACTCCATATTTCATGTTGTTGTTTTATTTAACACCTATCTAGCCTGCTTTGACCACACAAAGCACTTTACAACACGAGCCAGTATTCATCCATCCATCCACATTTGCATATTGGTGACAGAGGCTGTCATGCCATCTGCTCATGGGGAGCGATAAACCATTCTCTCAAATACTCAGACATTAGTTGAACAGCTGTTGGAACCAACTGAAGTTCAGTAAGGACACTTCAACTGGGTGACTGTTTGAGGAAGTTGTACGAGCTGGTTTTTTAGTGGCCCAATATTTTATACAAAACAGTTTGTACTTACGATGTGACCATATATTCTCCATGGGGTTAAGATCTGTGGACACAAAGTGAAATATCACAGAGAATCAGGACAGAGAATGTCACTCAAACTGTGACTCGGGCTAGTTTGTATGTTCTCCCTGTGCCTGAAAGAGGTTCCTTGCAGAACCTCTTTCAGGTACCCTAGCTATACAAAATATAGATAAATTGATACCCGTAGTTGTGTGTGTGATTGTGAATCGTAGCTCACCCCTGTCCATGTGACGAACTGGCAACTTGTTCAGGGTTCCTCTCGCCCATTTTCGGCTGGGATAATCTTGGGACTTCCTCTATGACCCTGATCCGGACTGGTGGTTACAGAAAATGGATGGATGTATATTCAAACTCCCTTTCATTATTGGACTTCAAATTGCATCAGCTCTCTACTGGCAGCTGGACAAAGAAATCCATGCATAAATTCAAGCTCCATAATGTTTCCCAGTGGTGGAGATGAATTCTGAGTTGAATTTTTCCCCTCCCATTTTTAAAAAAAAAAGCAAAAGAAAAATTGTTCCTCTAATCAGGAACAGGCTAGCCTGAGTTTTGTAAGTTGATTCACCTAAAATCTTGCACACAGAAACCATTTGTTTCTTTTGAGTTTGCAAGTGGGAATACAGTGGAACTAGGGCAAATAAAAAGAGCATTTGATATCATTGACATTCTGTTACAAAGACCTAAACATTAATAAAGATGATATAAGTCCTATTTATTGCTTGTATTTGATCGCAATTTGCCTATGATATAAGCATAATAAACCCTCTACACAAAATAAACAAATTAAATAAAGATCTAAGTATTGCCTCACTATAACCTCCAACCATCCCAGGAGGAGTTGCTTTTGTTTGGGATATGTCCAAAACACTATGTTTAAAAAAAGATGATGAAAAATGAGTCACTGCCATTGCCATATATCCAAAGGTCTCTAATAAACTTTCCTGCTGACACAGAATCTTGCAGCATGTGTCAGCCTCCTCTTCCATGGAACTATCTTCCGGTGTTTGTTCTGAGTAAGATAAATAAAAGTTTCCTTTTTGATAGACCGTACAGTCAAGACTGGTTTAGGCTAGCACTTCTTTATGCTGTTATATAACGATCAGCCTTTACATTAAAATAATAATGTTATGTAATATTGTGTAGGTCCACCTTTTGCTGCCAAAACTGGCTCTAGTATGCATTGTGTATTCTGAAAGCATTTCTTTTCATTTTTATCAGGACCAGCATTAAATTTCTCATAAATCTGTGCCATTGTCGTTATTCAGTGGGATAAGACAACAGGGGCTAGCATTTGCACCCCACTCAGACCAAAATTTCTATTGCCAATGAATATTCTTCTTAAGACCAATGTGGTACTAATTCAACCATCAAGACCAGCAGTTCTTAAGATACTCTGACCCAGTTGTCTAGCCATCATAATTTGGTACTTGTCAAAGTCACTAAGATCCTCATTAATCAGTTTTTCCTGTTTCCAACACATCAGCTTGAAGAAAATATGATAATTTTCTGTTTAATATACCATGATTTACCATGATTCACAGAGCTTCTCTCTTCAGCTCTACATCTCCTAACAGTGATGTTTCATTATCGATGTTTCCAACTGGACTTTTTCACTGGAATCTTTGGTACTTGACTCGAGGAGATCTATCTATTATACATTGTGCTTTACTCTAATAGTATATATTTTACTCAATAGGGGTAGCTTTTTCACAAAAATAGTGTCTTTCAGGCCCTATTTATTACAAATTATATGCATATGATTTGACTCCAGGAGATCTGTCTCGTGTATATTATATTTCCTCTAAAAGTTCATATTTTTACTCACTAGAGGGAGCTTCTTTACTACAAAAAAATGATGTGGACATTACTTTAAATTAAATTCGACAAGTGCAAACAGGAAGAATGCTTGTATAATGCAGGGTATTCGGCACTTTTTGGGGTAATACCCTTGCTGTCGGTGAAAAAATTATATTTCAATATTTTAGATAGATACTACTATTTAAAATGTTTCTTATAATACAGCTGGTATTATTTTTATTATTGTTGCTATACATTTATGTGCATCGCTCTTTGTTTCTTCTCTTCCTCTGTCTTCTCTGTTTCATCTAGAGCTAGGGTCTGCATTGAAGTTGGGACCGCTTTAACATAAAGCAAACCTTATTTAGCGATACAAAACTGGTTGTGACTTCGATTAAAGATCAAGATAGTCAGAAATGGAAACAATTTCTATTTTAGGTTTTACTTAATTCTGAAAACCTAAAGCGCTAATGGCATGAAACACCAACAGAATATTTGGATGAAGTGACCAGACTGTCCCCATAGTCATCAGAAAAATATTTAAATTAAGTGTTACTTCACAAAGATCAAATCTTGCTAGTCTTAAAACACAGTGTTGTATTAGACAAGTACTTTGGTACCTGTTGTCCTTATTGGCACATAACATAAACACAAAACAAATGTATATTAACAGACAGAACAGTATTTTTTATTATGGTATTATTTCAGTTACCACCTACTCCCACAATCTGCCTAAAACCATTTCTTCGGCCAATCAATGCAGGGGAAAAACACAAACAGATTCTCGCTTACAGATGGTCAGCATCTCTCTTCATTACTCACTGAAGAATCACAATCTGTACCAGGACCATTTAATCAGTGCATTGAAGGGGGAAACAAGGGCATTGTAGTTATTGACCTATTTAAAAAAATGTATAAATGTATTAAAATAAATAATTATCTCCTTATACTCTGATGGAAAGTATAGGACATAAGCCAAATCTCCAGAATCCATAAGATACTAAATTGATTAAAAAATATTTAATTTCTACCTTCTGACGTGAAATCGTGATGATAGCATCTAAGCTAAAGAATAAATGGGCATGCATTCCATCTCATCTATCCTATGATCCCTTTTATAGAGACTGCTACAATGCTATTTTGCCGTGAAGGACAAAGAAACTTTATCACGATGAGAGTTTGTCGTTCAGTGCTTCTATTTTAATTTTCTTTTTTATTACTTCATTGGAAAAACTTGCTGATCTCAGCGTTTACCTGCTACTCAGATATTGTGTCACACATCACAGAGGACCTTTGCGGAAGTTGCTGTAACAAGGGACTTTAACATTTTAAGCTTGAGGCAACAGTGAATATTTAACCTTAAGAAGTTGTGAAGGACCATCTTTCAAATCAATTATTTACAGTCAAGAATAATTTGTGAAATAAAAGCCTATCACTTTTTCTTCATCAGTGTCAGAGAGTGCTAGAGAGTTGTAAAAGTTGTCAAAACCACACTTTAGGATTGGGTCACATGTTCCGTCATAACATTAATATTTAGCCCTTAGCTTTGACTCTATCCCAACTATATAACACCCTACTGAAATTTTTAATGTATATTAGCATGACAATGGAAAGAGTCTTCAAAAAGTAATATTTGATTCTTTTTAAAAAAAAATTCTTATTAAGAGTCTTATTTCAATAAATGTATGTGTGTGATTTGATATTATATATATATACTTATATAGATTAAATATATAAAGGTCAGCACATTTTTTGTAATTTGTTGACAATTAGGAAAATACGTATTACACATGCCTTGAGAAATTCATCCCCATGCCGACGGACTGTTAAGGTTTCTTATTACAGAAAACATTTCTGGAGCTTCACAGCAAAAACGCTGAAGAAAATTTCATAAAAACCTGAATGGAGACTAAGCCATCTGAATAAAAGTTACGTGATAATGATTGCATTTTAATTATTATGATAAATGTGCTAAATTATGGGGTTACCAGGCCGTAAAATGGTAGTACAATTGTTGGTTTATCTTAAGACATTTACCGAAACTGGTCTAGTAATCCTCACTAGTCCACAGAACTCAAAGTATACATTTGGCAAGGATAAGCAGAAATCCACTGTTTGAGCAAGAGAAACAGGTATGTGGCGTTGGCTAGAGAGGGCAGTAACATTCAAATGTTTCTCAAGTCATTCATTTCCAAATGAGTACGCTAATGCTATCAATGCATTCAGTTTAACAGTGTGGGGATACTATGTCAGCAATTTTCATACAAGTACACTTCTATTTAAACTTAAGTCCTTTAATATGTATCAAATTAGAAAAATGTTAGCACAAATTTCCTTACTTAAAATGCTTGCTGTTATTACACGAAGATAATAAAATAAAGTGTAATTCTCACATTCAACCAGATAATTCATTAAAAAATAACTTTGATGAAAATACACTGTACAGCAATTATACGAAAAAATAAAAATCATCATCTGCTACTTCCACTAACAAATGTAATTCAGTTAACTAATCATCTGCTGCAATTGCTTAAGACAACTAAACTAATGAGCTTCCATTTGTCTCACACAGTTCATAACAGCACAATAAACCACAAGTGTTTAACTAATAGATTTACAGGATATATTATACACTTGCTGAAGCAATTTTAATCATAAATGAGCTGTCCGAATCATTTTATGTTGTCAAGAAGTACCACAGGAAGTAATTACTTCAATAAAAACAACAACACCAAAACAATCCAACTGACATCCTGGCACTCTTATGTTTTCATTGTGCATATTGGAACTACAATGACCAGGATCACAGTACAGGTAGCAGCTGCGATCAGCGCTCCAATCTTACACATTTTGGCCCTCCTGAACTCTGCTTCTTTCCTCTTGAGCAGGGAGTCATAGCCTGGTGTGTAGATGTCCTCCATCCAGTACTCCAGGTTGTTTGGGTTTAAGGAATCCTGGGTCTGCTGAAGCAAACAGAGATACGTGGGTAAGAAAGAAAGAAGTGAGTGAGAGGTCGCTAGGCAAATCAAAGGCAAGATACAACTTTGGAATCAAGTTGCTATTTTCAGTCTCGCTTTCCACTAGTGCATCTCTCTTTTACATCTTGCCATTAATTTTTTGTGGTGTATTAGGAACCACAGTAAATACAGAGAACGCTGTGATGTATTGTTTTGTCATCAACTTGCGCTAAATTCCAGAAGAGAATATATGAGGAATGTATGTATGGTACTCTTTATGCGTTTAGTAAGATGTGCCAACTCCAGAACTCAATTTTCAGGTGTTAAGCTGGATAAAGCCATTGCTTTATAGCTAACAAAGCTATTGAGGCTTGGAAGCAGTGCAGGTCTCCAAGATAGGAGATGGAAAGACCCAAAGGCCCATTCCCATGCATGGTGGCTGAAAGATGTCATGTTTAAAACTAGAGATGATTCAATTCACGTCAAGGTGGAAGGAGTCTGAATTTAATGGAATATGGACTCCATTTAAATCTAATTTTTCCACTGATAGCTGAATAACAAACTGAATGAAACTTATATCCATCATGGAATGTGATCATTTATGTACCAACAGGTATAGTTGTGTATATGTTTGTGTGGATATTCTAAAGTTAATTACATTATATATGTATACATAAATATATGAATGTGTTTGCCTATTTTGCTAATAAATACTGAACATTTTTTTACTTTTATTTTCTCAAATCAGTTTCTTTCTTTATATTCTATTTTATTTTATATATGGTTTTCATGTCATTGTTATTTTGTTGCCAATGTTATTTTCAAAATGTCTCTGGTAATGATGTCTGGAATGGGTTGGGGTTGGGCGGGACATTGGAAGGTTGATTTTCTATTTTTAATAAACTATATTTTTATGTATTATATACCTTAGTTGGATGAAAAACTAAATAAACAGAGAATTAAAAATGTCTCTGTCAGAAACACAACTCAACTGTGTACCTATAAGAGATATGAGAAGCCAATGTATTTGCCAATAAATAACCCCTTTCTAGCTAAGGATAATGTAAAACTACATTTGAAATTAGAATCCTGTTGACCTCATCCTCTCTTCATGTGTGTCCCAGTGTACTCTTCATTAAGTGAAGGCAGTTACTTCCTCCTGAAAAGCTGTTCTTATTGTTGCCTTTTTAAACAGGCAAAATACAGAGCTTACAGGAACATAACCAGAAGTAAATGAGCCCAGCATGTCATCATGACATCATCAACATCTGGAACCCCTATGCCTGGATGTGATAAGAACACTGTAAGTGTATAGCTATAAAAATTGAGTCTACAACACAGAGACTGACTTTAGTTTTCCATTTTTCTCTGTAATGGCTTCGCTGAGTACAGTGTAGGAGAGACATTTTTTATTGTAAAGTCTGACAGACCGTTGCACTGATTCTTGCATAGACTTTGAAAATAGAGCAATAGGCAGAGGGACAAAGAAAGGATTGTAGATTTTTAAATTGTTAAATAGAAATACATTTAGGGGTATACATATATTCTTAAATACTGCTTATGAATTGACGTGTAACTGAGGAGGATAAGTAATGACTATCCCTGTGAGGGATGGGCTAGTGATGCACAACTTGTAATTGACCAGCATAAAAATGAATCTACTCTGAATAACCTGTAGAAATCCCCCAGAACCAGAAATGGTAAATGCACTTAAATGCATATATGAGGAGAAACAACTTAACTTAATTAACTACTTAAATCTCCACACTTGCCAATGGTGTCAAATGTTAATTATTTTTGTTTTCCTCTGCACTTTCAAAAGGTCAGAGACGCTGCTCAAGTTTACACAATAAAATTGTTTTGAGTAAAGCAGACATCTTCCTGATGATTCCTAGGGTAGTGCTAGAGGTAAGCGTGAGTCTCTATGATTCAGGATTTCTCAATTTTTTTTCAGTCATGGAAGGAAGGGATGAAACACACATCTTTAGTATCCGCAGACATTATGTGGTTCCCCTTTTAACCTGTAAGATCCGACAGCAGAACATTTGCACATTCCTTTGCTACATTTGGGCATAGCATTTTGTTGGTAACTATTGAAAAATAATCTCTGCAATTGCATGCAACTTGTTACTCTTAGATATTTTCTCGGGCATTAGTTAGCTGGCCTCCATTTTCTGACACTTTTGCGCACTCGATTGACTTGCTTTTGTTGAGCTGTGGTGAGTTTTCAGGAAATGACATACTCGGTGCCACTGCTGACTATAGAGAGATGATTTCATGTAATTTGTCTGAAGTTTGCTCAGAGCCATTATGTTTGACAACTTCAGACACATAGAAAGAGGAACTAATTGATCCCTGGTAACGATGAAACAATACGAAGGTAGCTGTCATGGTACTGTCTTTCTTTGTCTCGCTGTTGGTTGAAATGATGGCTTAGATTCAGAATAATCTGATTATGGAGGCTTTCTTTTCCATGGCCAATGCATTTTTGAATGTGTATCTCATGTAACACTCTCATTATGCATCCCACATAAAACATAATTCAGTAGTAGGCTGTATATATAGTCATACTCAACATATACAATAATTATATCCCTGAAAAGTAGGGGATATTACGGAATCATCACCACGTGTGCCTCCGCATCCGCAGATCCTTTGTTAATGCAATAATTCAAAAGCAATCCCATGGATAATTTTACATTTTTATACCACCATTGGGAGGAAGAACTGGATTGATATTTGGATCAAATTTATCAAATTTTATTTATATGGCACCAATTCACAAAGAATGTTCTCTCAGGGGGCTTTCCAAAAAGAGCAGGTCTAGGTTGGACTGGAAGAGAGAGGGAGCTAGAGAGAGAAAGAGTGTAACTGACTTATTGTGACTAACTGTGTAACTATATGTTTGGATGGAGATGGTTCAGAATATTTAAAAGAGAAAATAATTAGTATTACAATTCATTAAAACATTAACAGATGAGTTTCATTGTCACTGACTGCCAAAATGTATCTGTGCAGGTAAATGGACAGTAAAAAAGTAAAGTATAGACTGTTCTTATATAAAATCACAATACTATTCAACCCTCATCGGCAACCAGCAAAACCACCCAAGAATGCTGTTGTCTACCATTAACCGCCTACTCTGTCCCATCGACCCCCAAAAGCCAATATTGGTCACTAAGGCTAAGGCTTCCACCTGTTCCCTGGACCCCATGCCCACAGACCTGGTCAAGGAGTGTGTACATGCCCTCTGCCCCACCATGGTTGCCGTCATCAACTCCTCCCTGGAATAATGCACATTTCCCTTCTGCTTTAAAACCGCCTCAATCATCCCTATCCTCAAGGAGCCGGGTACGGACCTGGGGGACCTGGGCGTTATCCGGGATTTTCCCCTCTTTTTCCAATCTCACATCAAATCCATCACCAAATTCGCCATCTTCCATCTCAAAAACATTTCCAGACTACACACAAACCAAGCCGTGGCAGCATATCACCCAAACCCTCATCCACCTTTACTGGCTCCCTATAAAATTCTGAATCAATTACAAAGTCCTCCTTTCGCACCTACAAATCCCTCCATTCCCTTGCCCCCCAGTCCATATCCAAACTCCTCTATCCAGACACCCCTTCCCGGAATCTCAAGCCCTCAGTCACTGGTCTTCTCGCCATTCTCCACACCAGACTCTGTATCTTCGGAGACCAAGCCTATGACTTCTGGCACAAATTTACTGCATGAGAGACGTGCTACTTTTACACGAGCGTCTACAGTTTTGTGCACACAGGTCTCTTGTAGTTCACAAGAGACCTGTGTGCACAGCAGGTTTCGAAACAGCAGGTTTCGCTGTGACTCAGTTCAAAAGTTTACCACACCGGACCGGACTGTGGACTACTGGACAACTGGAGGCACCATGAGTTGGACCATATATTTCTATAAGCCATCCAATAAAAATGCCCTATACAAAGGTCAGAGTCAAAAATGTACTTTCTTCGCCCGCGAATCACACTCTGCTCGCAGATCACACGCTCTTTGCTCGCGAATCATGTTACGTTTGTTTGTGGACTTTTGGTAGGAATTTAAATCCATAGTATTCTGTTCTGTACATAATGATACAAGCTTGACTTGCCAGTAAAACCTCACATAAAATGTCTAGGAACTGCATATGTGCCTCAAATAAAATGAAAGTAGAACAGCTAAAAATCGAGAGACAGGCAACTTTAAACCTTTACATTTTGACATACAAAAATAACCTCGGTAATCAATTATGGTCAGGCACACCAAAAGACCCAAAAAGGTTTCGCAACCTTTTTGGGTCTCACTTCTCTGATTTACGTTACTGCTGACAGGTAACATCAGCTGCTGGTGGGCGTAAATAAACATTTTGTCCTGTAAACAAAGTAAATAATGGCATTCTGTTAACATTGTTTCTTATAATTTTGCCTGATTTACATTGCAATTTAATACAAATTGCTTTCACCTCAGAAAAAAAAAAAAATCGCCCTTTTTTTCTGAATGAATGATATAGGTCTCAATCACGTGAGAGTCGGATTTCACGGAAGCAATCATGTCGCGCTTGTTAAGTTTAATCAGGCTGTATGTTGATCTTGGCTTAAGGCATTGGGACATACTCCTATAAGTAATATATTTGGTCATGTTATTAGATTGTCAACTTTGTGCAGGTACCTAAGGACTTTGAGACTGTTCAGATGGAAAGCCCAGAACATTGATTTTCATAATAAATGAGATAATAAGTTGTTAATTCAGAAAGACAGGGCTTGTTTTTCTGAATTAATGAGATGACTTAATCCTTATTTCAGAAAAGCAGGGGAATGCAATAGGCTTCCATATAATTTTGAACCATAATACAGCAGTACGCTGTTCTTCTTTAAATATGACTGATGTTATTTCCACTGCCATTTATTAATTTTCATTTTGACAATTATCTAAATATTATTAGATCTTTCGTACATTTTCTTTCTTAAGCAGGTTGAATAATGTCTGCAGACATCTGAAACCTGGGGGGAACTTTGAGTAGAGTCGCTGCTTCTTTGCAACAAAAGGAGCCAGCGACTCAACAGCCCGAACCGGGCATCTGATTAGGATGACCTCCGGGGTCTCACTTTACACTTTCGCTGGCATATATAACTGAATTCCTTGGGATCCATTGGGATGGGCTGAAGAGTGTAACTGGGGAGCAGGGAAATTGGAATGCCCTGCAGGAACAATGAGATGATTCTGTATAAGCATAAGAAAAATGATGGATGACATCTGTTTGTTCTGCAACTAAAACTGCAGGTGGGATTTTGGCCATAATTGTTAAAAGATGATAGTGGTCAGTCCTACAGGTCAGTAAGTGATTGCTTATTTCTGAGTCCTGAGGTTGTAGTTGGAAGTCAGACTGCTACAAGAGCTCCAACTTATTTTATTATTTATTTTTAAACTTTTTATTGACATGTGTTAACTGTTTTTACTGTTTCTATCTCAACTTCAGCTCAGAGGTTTACATTGATAAATGTTTTCTGCTGTTAGCACAATATTTAATCAAAGGTTTCTTAACTTTGGCTCAACTTTGTGTAGTCCAGTAAAGTCCAACAAGACACTTCCGATGGATCCCTGAACATCCATCGGAAGTGACTTGAGAATTTCCATAATTTTCATACTTTTAAAGGTTGACATTACTGAGAACGCTGGGTCATGCTTTTGGGTTGGGGAGTTGCATAATTTATAAAGACAATGCATATAAATAACTTTTTTAGGAGGATCATACGTCTGTGTCCCTCAACTGACTTTCTAGGTTAATTTAAGGATAATTTAAACTCCAAAATAGATTAATTAATTTGTGTCCTTCCGTGCTAGCATACTTCTGTGTGGCCATGTCTGTTTGACACAGTAAGAGCCAAAAAATGGTTTAGAAGAATAAAGTTTTGATAACAACAACAAAGAGGTTGATAGAAGATGATCTGAATAAAAAGTGGCAAATACGAGGGCAACGGTACCTTGGCAGTCGTCTGTGATATCATTAGATACACTCCAACATGTGGAAGGAGAGACTTTTTCACTTTCTTCTTTTGTCATGTTTGTGAACATTTCTTGTTTCTTGCTTAAATTATGGCTACAGCACTACCCTTTTAATTTTTGGTTGTACTGCTCCTTTTCATCCTCCACTTTAAGCTCTTTTCAAAATATATTCAAAAATGGCTATGTAATTAACATAAAAAACAGATTCAGGGTTACTTCTTATCTAGGTAGCATTTCTGAGGATATATGTTTGTCTTTAGCTCTGATAATATATAAAGTCATGCAGACTGAGTTTCTGTAAAAATGCAAATTTGAATAACATGATATTCAATATTACTTTTAATGTTAGTAATAAGTGCTTCATATGTATTATAATAATTTTAATGTGGTGATTATTTAATTAATTTAGTTCATTTATGTCTCCTAGACTATCAAACACGAAGCATTCCAAATTCAGTATATTTTAACAATAGTCTGGATGTCCTCAAGCATATTTAACTAAAGTGGAAAGAAATCCTGGATCCATGTATGAAGATCCACATCAAAATGTAATGGCTCCTTTCCAAACTAAGCTGTATCCTTCGACAACTTTTTGTGGAAAGTCCTCTAGCAATGTTTGTATAATCCCGCTGACAGACCAATAAACCAACGAAGCAACCAACTGTAAAAAAACATAACCACTGTGGCAAAGGGGAATGTAAAAATTGTTTTACATGAACTCAACCATTTCTTCATATGCACCATGATACCAAAGGCCGGGTAAAATTCTAGGATGCTGACCAGCTGCCTTCTGGTTGGGTTGAGATATGTAGGGCAAGAGATAAGACAGAGGCACAAAGAGAGAGATGAGGGAGAGGGAGAGGGGAAATAGTGAGGAGAAAAAGCAAAGCTTACACCAACTGATATTATAAATATTCTTTGGAATCCTCCCATTCAAGTATTAACCAGACCATAGCAGACAACCCTGCTTGACTTTCAAAATTGGACATGATTGACATTTTCAGGGTCGACGGATCATAAATTAAGTTAACCATGAAGCAAAACTCCAGTTAGTGACTAAAAAGGTTGCATATGAGACTCCTTTTTTTATTTTGAAACCTTTTTGTATCTGTCAGATGCCAGTTGCGACCGTCCAGGGGCAATATACTAATAATATAAATTCACTGTTTTGCACAAATTTCTTACTTATTTCATTCATCAAAAGTGACTAGCGACTATGATGATGCTTAAACTTGAATAACAAATCAAATTGAACGATTTTAGAGTTGGCATCGGCAGGATAGCCACTGTGTGAAGCACCTTTCATTGAAATACATTAAATGATGTGTTCAATGACAATTTAAAGAAAATGGTTTTGCCAAAACATCAAGATGTGTTCAAAGGTAATCTTGTGAAATTGAGTTTTTGGTTTGAAAGATGAATAAAAGTTCAAGCACTTTGTAGATGTTTCAATGGCAATATCAAATTGATATTAGTGAAGTTATCATGAATAAAATATTGCGGGGAGCTTGAGCTTTACAGTGCAAGAATAGGCAGGGAACAATTTTTGTCTAGGAAGGGCCTTTTAATTACACAGTCTACTGAAAATGCCCACATAATTGTATGCGACACACAAAACCCAGTGGGAACATACCAACATGAACAGAGGTCTCCCTCATGCAGTGCGGAACACAATTGTCGCTATGCATGCTGGGAAACTCCTCCCAATATCCCCCAACACGCTACAGAGCCCCACCCTGTAGGTTAGCTGTCCCCAGCAACCCATGTGTCAAACCACAAAGTCCCTGAGGTGTTGGGGAAGCTGACGTTTCCGTCGGCCACATTCAGATCACCCCCTGGTGGGTTTCCGTGGTGGGTTGCAGGCCTGAGGCTGGTTTTGGGTCCATGTCTCCCCTTCAGATGGAGCCAAGGGCTGGTAGGGGACAAGCCGTTTATGGTGGAGAACTGCCACCCAGCTCCTCTTGATCAGTTGCACCCGGTACACAACCCAGTGGCTCATCAGCTTGGGGGAGAGGTCAGTGCACTCTCAAAAGGGCATCACCTTAAATTGCTACAGCATCTGCACGATGGAGAAGGCGGTTTTCAGCTGTGCCTCCGGTGCCAGCTCCACTTGCCAGTAGCTATTGCAAAGGTCAAGGGAGCTGAACCAGCGGGATCCAGCAATATAGTTGAGGGTATCATCAATCCGAGGCAGCGGGTAGGAATCTTTTACGTGTGACTTCATTGAGTAGGCGGTAGTCTAAACAGAAGCACCAGGTGCCATCCTTTTTCATGACTAAGACCACCACAGCTGCCCACGGGCTTGTGGAGGGCTAGATGATGCCTGCCTCAATCATCTCTTTCATCTTTTGCTCTGCCAGATCCCGCTTAGTGAATGGTAGGTGACGGGGACGAAGGCGGATGGGAGGTGCATTACCAGTGTCAATGTCATGCTGCACCAGGTCGGTTGTCAAATAGTTATAATCTTTGGCTGCAAATATGTCAGCAAACAGGTCCAATAACTCTCGTAGCTGACATCTCTGATCCACCTTCAAGTCCTCACAGCTCCTCTGGCTTGGTCGTGGTGGATGGTGGTACAGAACCCCTTTCAACTGCTGATGGTGATGTGGGAGACTCTGTGGCCATTAACGGCGGGCTACTGGGCTGGTAATGAGACGTGTCGCAGGCCTTCTTCACCCGCGGTGTGGAGTGCTATGGATTCAGAACCCAGGTAGTGTTGCACAGGGTACATCCACCACTGCCTCCCACTTAACCAGCAGATCCAGTCCAATGATGCAGAGGTCTTGTATGCTGGCTAACCAGAACTTGCGGCCAACAATAAGGTTAGGAACGGTCACTTGCAGGAACCTTTTTCCTCGCATTCGGGTGCGTTTAACGGTGACTGTGATAATGCGAATCTTGGTGCGCCTCCAACCCGGGGTCTCAAGCCACTTGTTCCAGGCAGGGTCCCGGGACAGACGAGAGGATGGTGGACCCAGTATCCACTAAGGCTCTGCATCGGATGGCATTGATGTCACAGTCCACATAGACTCCATGAGCCAGGCCCAGGTGGCCAAGTCGTAGATGCGGTTTGGTAGAAGAAAGAGATTGTCGTGAGTGGCAGTTCACCCGCTGTGCCACCCGGTTCTAGTTTGACCGTGGTTTAGGGGCTGGATCTGTCGGGGCTGATGCTGGGTAGTGGTGTGCAATGTGCCCTGGCTCCCCACACCGGTAACATACTCCTGTAGATCGCCAGATGGTTCTTTTGGCTCCCCATCAGGGTTGTTGTGATGGTGCACTTGGTCTGGACCTTCTGACTATTTAGTTTGATGTTAACCTCTCAAGGGCCCTTAATCTGGTCCAAAATGTTGAACCTTAGTCCAACAAAAAGGTTTGGACTAGATTAACTGAGCCATATTGCATTTCTGTATGATGTGGTTTTTTTTAAAATTGGCTAGTGAATATTTTGACAGAGCAATGAGGATATAATTAATTAACCATGACAACCTATCTTTTCAAATAGTGGGTAGTATACTCACCTTCTGGGTCCCTCCCAAAATGGACTGGCTAAAGTTCACATGCTTTCTTTCAATCCTTACCTGTCAGCAATGGCAATTTCCCAACAATAGGAGGTCAAACTATTCTAGAGTATAAAATTTGACATTGGTGCAGCTGATGGTAATGGCATAATGATGTCATGATAACTTAATGGTGACCAAAAAAATCTGTTAATTTATTTTTCTCCAATAATTCCAGCGGTGATGGAAAGCTATCTGCTGTAATTAGAAGGGCATAGATCTCAAACACACTGTGATATACAAGCCAATCAATGCTCAAAGCAAAGGGAGGCATCCCATGTAATTGAGATTGACAGGGCGCGTTTCTTAAATCAGCCCACATAATTGCAATGTGAAAGTGATACCAAATGTTTCAGATATATTCCATGTAGCATATGAACCTTGGTTCTGAATTTCCGATGCCGAACTCAGAATTATCATATTTAAAGGGTCAGATGAACAATTTTAACAACTTTTAAATATTTCTAATGCCCATACTGCCATACTATTGGGTATGCCTGAAAAATAATTAAATAGACTGCAAAATAATGAAGATTGCAATATTTTTCTTCTCTACAATTTACATTGCAGGATGGCAGAGTTAAGAGATTTTCACCATTTTAATGTGAAATTTATTAAAAGCAAGATGACACTTTTAAATAAGATGGGCTGCCAGTCGGTGTCGTGCTAATAATAAAGAATTGCTGTCAAACCATAATCATGGAATATCAGACAGATTTCTCATGTAGATTTCTCATTTAAAAACAAGGACAAAGACATTACAACAATCTTTCCATTGTTAGTATATGATGAAATAATTTCAAATGATATCAGTCCAGTACCTGCAGGTCCAAAGCAGAGAGCTGCTGTCCTTTCTGTACTGAGTTGCGTTTGTACTCCTCAATGGTCCAGGACGGATGGCTGCGCTTGCCATCTGACAGGCCTGTGAGTCTCAGGTCGGTGTACAGGGGGCTGCCCTTCGCGTGGGCCTTAACAGAGGGGGTGAAGGGGTGGGGTGAGAAAACCTGTTCCATCATGTAGGATTCCTTTGGCAGTTTTGGAGGGCGGTAAGCCTGGGGAAGTTCATATTGACGCTCTTGCTCTGCCTGGAAGGGAATAGAAGATTAGGGAGTCAGAGGACCATTAGGCAAAATGTAAAAACTTCTTAACTTATGAGTCACTGCTCTAGATCAACCAACGCCTCTATCTGAGCATTGCAACAGACTTAAAATCTGAGCGACAAGGAGCACAATATGTATTACTAAGCCTAGAATTCATTTTTGATGTTTTTTTACTCTCATTAGAAAAGTATGTAGATATCTGAAGTGAGTATGTACAAATTTGTGAAGCAAATGGAGGCACTTTGCTGACTAAATCTAGCCAGTAATGAAGAAAATTTTGAAGACTGACTGACACCATCAGTTTGGATGTAGTCTTTACAGGTATCAAATTGTACCCCCACCCAGGGGTGTCAATCAAAGTGCGGGGGCAGGGAGGACATGACCCCCCCTATCATACAGTGTCCCTTCCAATAATATAATTGGAACAGACAATAATACAATACAGTATACTTTTTGATAATATGCTTTGTATTGAAAATACTTAATAATATTAATTGACGCAAACAAAATACCCACAATTGTGTGTCCCACACATCTTGCCTCATTGGTTTAGTCCATATAGCAAAAATACAGCTGCTTTGAAGGCGTACACATCCATATGCGACAGAGTAGTTCTTGGCGCTCTGGAAATGCCGGAAGGACTTAGAGTGTAAAGTTAACTTAAAACAAAGGATGTGTAAAACATTTTTCATATTTTATATACAAAACCTGCCTTTGTGTGTGATTGTGTGTGAATCAATTCATCAATTAGTAACCGCTAATCCAGCTCAGGCTCGCGATGGCTGGAGCAAATATCCGCTGACAACGAGAAACAGGGCACAACCTGAACAAGTTAATCACCGGGCTGATAAACAAATAAACCATCCACGCTTATATTCACTCCTATGCGATAAAAAGTTCCAGATTCACTTCTATTTAAAGTGTAGTCAGTTAATGCACTGGTGGCACAGTGTTTTACACTTGTGAATCAGAGCAGGGGAGTATTGGGTTTGAATCCACCTGTCGATTTTTTTTTTTCAGTGCACAGTAAGTAATATCACAGGGAATATGATAAAATCTTCATTATAAAGGAATGAGGTGCTTACAGGAAGTTTTTAGGAATACAATGAAATCTTCATTATAAGGAATGAGGTGCTTACAGGATGTTTTTGGTGTCACTAGGAAAAGGTATCAGAGCTCAGCCACAGTCATGGACACAGAGGCCTAAAGTCTCAGTTAGTGTGTGAGCTCACGCTTTGTCACTTGACTTTTCAGGCTCTCTTATTTTATTTCTAAAAAGCGACTGGCGATTGTGATAGTCCTAATATGTGAACAACACATCAAATCAAACAAATGTTTACTGTTAACAACAGTTAACACACAGCTGCACAGCTGTCAGGGATACGTTCAAAGACTGTTAAGTAACTTTCAGTTTCAAGCGAAGCAGAATTAGAACATCACAGCCATGTGTTCAAATGCAATCTTCTAAAATTTAGTTTTTGGCGAGAAACTTATTTGAAAGTTTTTTGAAAGAGAAATCAATAATAGAGTGGGAATTGTTTTTATGTGTCCAACTGGGATTCTTCCTGTGTATAGTTTCTATGGTATCCCCATGTTTGCATGGGTTCCCTCCAGAAACTCTGAATTCCTCCCACAGCCCAAAAATGATCAGTTTAGGTGAATTGATGAATCTAAATTGCTTGCTTGCAAGAATGTGAGCTGTGTCTACTACCTGTGTATTTGTAGTAGACAGCTAGTAATTTGTCCAGGGTGTACCAGCGTGGGCTTTGGATTTTGCAGGTCTGTATGTGCAGGTGTGTATGTGTTGTGTTAACAGTCACTAGTTTCAGGCGACTGTTAAAATTGCCCATACCTAATGATGTCAAAATATAATGTCAATGGACAACTGCTGCTTCCTTTCTTCATTAACACATTGATGCATCATGATGCCGCCATGAGTTTCATGTTTTTTACGTTGCTAAGCCTAACCAAACACTTCCCAAACAACTCCCCCTATCTAATCATACAACAGCTGCAATATGAAAAAAAAAAAAAGTGGAAAATCAATCAATTTACAAAAGTTGTCACTGTTATTGAATGTAACCATTATCTTTCCTTAGGTTAATATTGTACCTGGCTGTAATGCAGGTATTTTTAGGTAATTTTAATGTAATTAAAAGAACAGTACTTATATATACGCGTATATATAGGCGTATATATATATATATATACGCCTGTGTGATCATTAAAAGTATTTTTACACTACAAGCCTGCATTAACCCATTCACCTACATTCATACAGTGTTGGAAGAGATTACCCAACAAGGTGCTCAAGGACACTTTAACAAAAATACATTTGCTTTGATCCAGCAAATCCTCGCTTTTAACTTGATCTGCACCCCCTAAGGCATAAACTGCAAAAACGCAGCTTTCAAAAACAAGGAAAAGCAGTAATAAAATGGGGTCTATCGCCCTATTTCTTAAAAAATGCAAAATGAACTGTCAACAGAACAAGAATATCTGACTTGTAAAGATTTTTTAAAACAAGTAAAACTATCTAGCCTCAAAAAACTCACATGTATCTTTAAATAAATTGGACAGGATAAAGACAAGTACATTTGTATTGAAACCAAGTGACAAATTTAAGAATTATCATCTCAATTCGTAGGAAAAATATGCCTAGAATCAGAAAAATGCTTGTCCCATCATCTTGAAATTAGGTTTTTTATTATCCTAAAATATATCCTATAAACAAGAAACACTATTCTTGAATAAGCCTGTTTGTGTCAATTCAAAGAAAGCATTTAAGAATTATTTTCCCAAAATGTAGGAAATGAGATGAAAAAGATGAGATGAAATAAGGAATTTGGATTTTGACAAGCAGTTTATTCTTATTGATCAACTTTATATTTGTGGTATTCTATAAAAAAAAAAAAAGAACTTACTCAGAACCAGTAATAAAATCTTAATTACAAATTAATTTAAAATCATTTAACCAATTTATGACCTTCACTTTTGGCACCCTCTGGTAGCCCTTGGGTCAAATTGACCCGGGACTCTTAGGGGTTTTAAAAAAAAATTCTGAAATAAAACTTTAGTTCTTAAACCATTAGCATACATTTTCTTTATCTAAATTTCAAACAATAGAGGTAACATTTAAGACAACTGACAGTGGAAGTGTGGTTAGTTTTTTTTGTCATAAGGTTATAATTGATCCACTATACTCAGGACTTGGGTGTCATAAATCATGCTAATCTTGGAAAGGATCAATATTTTCCCTATTTCTTGGTATGTAAGATACCCGGGAAGTCCTATTTTTCCGGATTGTTCCAATCACTGTCAGCTTTCTTTTGAGAAACTCTTGTCCCAGGTTGTATGACATGAAAAAATTGTTGCAGGGGATTTTGTGGCCACTGAGGCCTTGTGACATATATAGGACCACTCGTGTCCCCTGGTTTCTTTTAGCGGCTCCGCTTTCTGGCTTCCCTGTATAAGTCTTCATGTTCCATGCATAAAATGATACGGCATCACAGGCAGCCCAGATTTTGATGCCATACCTTGTTGGTTTTCAAGGCATATAATGCCTGAAAGGGCAGTAGCCTCTAAACCCCACAAGTCATTCGTACACAGTTACGAATGGCCCAGGGTTGTAAAGACAGGGAAGCTGGTCCACCCACTGGTCCCAAACAATGCGGATTGCTCCCAACTTGTGTCCCCGCCATCTTACAGGTCTTGATTCACGGTTGTCAAATCTGATGATCCTTGATAATACATGGAAGCACTTCAGAGACATTGTGGCTTTAACAATCGCTCTCCCTGTCTCAGCATCCCTCAGACTTTCAGTCATCCCCCCCCTCTTGACCTGTAGACACCAGCAAGGATGAGGATGCCAAAGTAGGCATACAGATGCATGATGTCCATCTCTTTCTACTGGTCACCGAAAACACGTCTCTCCTCAAGATTGATCATATCCAAAATAATTTTCTGAATTGATTCAGAAATTAGCAGCTCAAAGGATGACTACATATCCTAAACAAGAGTCACTTCAAATCGTGTGGGCCCTGGTGGCATCCATATTCTGTTAGCGGCTGAGCGGGGGAGCTCCCTCACTGGGAATGAAGAACATTCAATCAGTCCGTTTTTAGACAAATGTGTCTGTGGGGCTTTTTCAGTGGCTGTCTCTTGGAATGCTCCAGTGCAGCCTGTGGCTCTCCTTATGGTGCATATTCAGAGTGAAGGTCATCTTCAAAATCACTTTCAGAATCAGAATACTCTGAATTGATATCTAAATTATCATCATATTCCGAGATGACTTCGTCTTCCAAATCTCTGTGGCCGACTCTCTCTCTCTCAAATATGAGCTCTAAAGCCCTCTGACAGCTATTTATTTTGGTCATACTGAGGGTGGAAGATGAGGTATTTATCTCTTTTGTCCCACCTGCTTGATTTGCAAGTGCAAATTATACAGTGCGAGAAAATGTTTGATGGTTAGAATGTTATGTAATATCATTCTAAAAAAGGGGTTTGCAGGTGGACACAGGACAGAGCAGAGGGTAAAGAGTGGGGGAAAGTGAGAGCAAACAGCTTCTCTGTGCTTAGATTTTAATAATGTAACATGATCTGTGTGTGTGTGTGTGTGTGTGTGTGTGTGTGTGTGAGAGAGCAATTCTGTATGTGTATGTGTGTCTGGGCATGTTTCTGTGTGTCTCTGTGTATGCGTGTCAAATTGACCCGAAGACCATATGAAATATGTAAATGTGTGGGATATAATAGCATGTGAGCTCAATTTTTTTTTTGTTTGTTTGTGCATGTTTATCACAGAAAATAGGACATTGAGTTTCAGGTAGAAAAAAATTTATACTTTCACCATTTTTCTTCTTTTAAAACTTTGAGGGCTTTAGAGCTCATATTTGAGAGAGAGAGTCGGGAACACAGCGATTTTGAAGAGGAAGACATAGCCGAGTATGAGGATAAGTTAGATATCAATTCAGAGTATTCTGATTCTGAAAGTGGTTTTGAAGATGACCTTCACTCAGAATATGCACCACAAGGAGCAACACAGGCGGCACTGCAGCAACCCAAATCAACCAACAAACAAATCAACCTGCTTGGTGGAGCTACAAAACTTTTCCACAACTGAACAATCCTCTCCATATTGCAGAAATAAACGCATTTGTTATTCCCAAACAAAAAATGTAATGTATAACTTAAATGATCCATTGCACTGCTTAAGAATGGACACAGTTGAAAAAAAAAAAATCCGCATTTGACTTAAAGATCTCCTCTTAAATGTATTCACACTCATTTTATGAAGACAAAATGATTCATTCAAAAGCATTCTGGAAGCAGGTTTCTCATCAGCTGGCTCTGATATAATTGCTTTTGTTGGTTAAAAACGTTGCCAGAGGTCGATTATATCAGCTGCAACTAATTGACATTAATTGGAGCTTATTAACATTTGCCAGACTGAAAGCCCATCCATAGAATAAGAATGGCCAGCTGCAGAGAAAATTGAGTTGATTGGACAAGACAAGTTATTGGAAGATAAATGAAGACAAGACCTAAACTAGACAGAAGCAGGAATAGAACCATTCCAGCTTCCACAGGTATCTAGGCTTTTGTTTGCGTTCAAAAAATGCCAGAGCCTCAAACAATGTTTCCAGATTATGCTGTGTTACAATATAACAATCATGGTTGTTTGTTCAGTTTAAAAAAATGACATGAGATGAAAAGTAACTGTAAATCACTATCATTATGCTTATCTTAACAACTATCTCCAGCTCGAAATTCCAAAACATTTTACATGTTTGGATTGGAATCACTGACCAATGGCTTATAAATTGCTATTTTAAACAAACCAATTTTGATCAGCAGCATGGGATAAATTCAGCTTATTACCGGACTTTCAGACAGGTGTCTGAGCCACAATCATAATTTTGTTAAAAGTGTGTTTATTGAAATGTGAAATGAATCTGATTACATTGTATACATACATAGTGCACTCGCTAAAAGTTAAACAAATAGTCGTAAAAGATTGTTTTTGTTTTCAATGATGCAATACCAACAAATGTTTTTATGCTGCTTTGTTACAGTCCACTCAGTCTAGACAACATCTGACACTTTTACTACAATTTGCAAAAAATCAACACACATCAGGAAAAATTCACCCAAAATAAAAAATTCAGTCATTATCTACTCGCTCCCATGCTGAGAGCTGGGATATTTAAAAAAAAACTGTTCTCAAACTTGATAGAATACAGCTTTGCAAAATTCTCATAAACAACTAAGTAGTGGCTGGTTGTGTTTTGACTGTTACTAATAGAACTATTCATCTAATTTCTTCAAACTAGCTAACTAATTAAATCTCCCAAAAAGTCAGGGATATTATGGAATCTTCATTCTCGCTTCCACATCTGCGTCCGCCGCAGATCCTTCACCTTAGCGCAATAAGTCGAAAATGATTACATAGATCTCTTAAAATTTTGGTATCCTGGTCTAGTCTACCTACAACAAAAGCCATCATCCACCGATTCACACACATTACAGGCATGCATTGTATTTTAGCACTTTGAGATTTGATCCAAATGTAAAGTGCATTATAAATTAAATATATTATTATTATTATTATTGTGTAACGATCAGCACATTATTTGAATGTGAGAGGATAATCAAAAAACCGGGACATTTATAATCCTCTTTAAAAAACATCAAGCATGAGGGAACATAACCAAGGAATCATTTAATTAGTCGGAAAGGGCCACTTTAGGGTCAATATGCAATAAAGAAATAGCAACAATAACATGAACAGAAAATCCCCCCATATACAAATGAGAAATCAACGAAAAGAGTCCCCTAAGTTCTTCCACCTTTGCACTTAATTGTCCTGATCGGTCCCTGCACCAAGCGGATGACGTAGAAGAGCCGCACAATTCAAGCCGAAATCAGTTCCATATACCCTGATGGGAGATATGATATCCAGCAATAGTATCCACCGTATCCATCCAGAACAACCAGATCATCGCCACCAGTCCATACGCTGGCACATATGAAATGAGAATAAAAAAGGTTGGATCTCACCGGAGTACGCCAACTCGGTCTTAGTCCCTGGAAGATTGGATCGCTACTCCGGTGTCCGTGGCGTCTCGGTAAAGTCCCCAAACTCGGGCTTAGTCCTTGCAGTTCACTCTAACCTCAGAGACATGGGTTCCACATAGCCTCCCCACGCTCACCCTGTTCAATGTCGCGACAGCCCACCTCGCCGCCACTACCGGGCACTTCAAATAGCGCCGTGTCACATGACACTTGGCTCAGTTGGGAATCAGCTGACTTTTTTATCAAAACAATGTAAACATCCAATGTCCAATTTAACTGAAACTAAGTACAGGTTAATATACATTTCGAATGGGCATTTTTAAAACAGACAATACACATTCTGAAAATGATCCTAGGGATCACCTTATGTGCCAAATGCTAAACACATACACACATACCCTTTTGGTGCTAGTAAACAACAATGACGTATTTTGTGGGTGGAGCCAGGGGGACGACAGAAAGAGACAGCGCTGCGTTAACAGTAACATCTTGAAGAGCAAATACACACTGGAATACGGATCAACCGGACACATTCTCTAAGGCTATTTCAAAGGTTTTCCAGTAGGAGACACGTTGTTTCACAATATTAAGCTGACTCTTAGTTACGGGGATGCAATTTCTTGACCCGTTTTCACGGTGGCATGACAGCCTGTATAACTTGAGTAAGAAACCATCTATATGAAAAAAACGCAAGGCATACAAATATCTTAATGCATATCATTATTTAATTTGCAAATGTCTTAATGCATATCATTATTTAATTTGCGGTTATGTTCAGGTAATTAAATACTGAGATTTGACACATGACATGTATATTACGGAACGACGTTCTGACAATCCAGCAGCAAGGACATAAAACGCAGCTGTACAAGATATGGGCTGTAATAAACAAGTTAAACAGCTTCAGAAGTAATATAAATACGATATATTTTAGAATTGCGTATATTTCAATGTTAAATGTTGCAATTAGTTGATAAAATGGTCAGTAAAAATGGAAATATCGATTTACGTGCATTATAAATGTTATTTTTTACTGCTCACAAATTGCATATAAGTCATTCAATTCCATTTTAAGACACCTTGTGAATCATTACTCAAAAATGTATTATTACTGTTAAAGTCAAAGTTAATTGACATACACAGCAATGTAGTACTGAGACCAGACACAATAAACATAAACAATAATTTATTAAACATGAAATACATCATGAAACATGAAATAGATAATTTTAGAAACTGAAATTCCCTGCAAAATATCAATCAGAATGCAGACTTTGATGTTGTTTCTTTGTCAGACACACAGACACATCAGGCTGCTGACATAAATAATTTCCTCCTGCTGATGTTGTGCAGCAGTTGTGCATTTAACTGTGTAGTGATGATAATAGTCCGACCATGTCTGTGCTTGAGCAGTAACATTATTAAATCTCTAGATAAAAATCTCATTACAGTCAATGATACACCGACATCGACTATATTCACTCTGAAATATTTTCTTGAGAATAGCCTTCCTGGATGTCATCTGACAATTGGTTTTTGATGTCTGTGCCGTTACAGGGAGCCAGTTTGCTCTCTCTTTGTGTGTGATCCACTCCGTCAAAAGCTGGTGGTGCTGGACTGTGAGCTGGTTGTAGATGGCTAGAGGAACCATGGCATCTTCTTCATCTGAGAAAGATAGATGATAGTATTGATGATGGGAGATACCTTTTCCTAAAATTATTCACTGTGTTATTTACTAGTATTATTGAATAATATCTTTTGCTGTTTGCTGTTTACGAGCAATTATCTTTGATTACATGCTAGCTTAATAGATTACACGCAAATGTTGCCATCGTTGGTCACTGGTTTTATGAAATAGTCTGCTAAGAATGCCAGCTTCTTGTTTGCTCCAGTTACATATCTATTGTTATCAATTTGGTTATTGACTTTGCCTTTATGTGT
>VRLP01006482.1:0-28182 GCA_009660295.1 Lophius piscatorius
ATACATATATATATATACATACATACATATATACACGTATATATATGTATATAACCATCAAGATAAACTAACACAAAGTCTGAATTTAATAATGAGGTTTGTAAAGTGAGCGTAGCCTGGCTAACTTGAGCTCAGGACGTTTGACTGTTTGGGTTCAGAAGACTAATGGAATTATTTATTCAGGATGATGAACTAAGCGTTAATTTAACGTTAATAAATCATCACTTGTTAACATTAATAATTCATTACATGCTTTTTGAAACATTGGCATAATTACGAACGACAGAGATGAATGTTATAGTCAGGTTCTTCGAGGTCTATGAAATAATAATAAATGATTAAGCTACAGGTTATCCATCCATCCGTCCTCTCCCTCTTGGGTCGGGTCGGCAGCTGGCCAAGCGGGGTATTCCAACCGTCTTTCTCTCCAGTAACACTCTCCGGCTCATGCCGGGGGAACCCACGGAGTTCCCATGCCAGATGAATTATGTAATCGCTCCAGCGAGTTCTGGGTCCACCGTCTGGGGTCTCCTCCAACCTCAAACTGAGGAGCCTCAGAGGAATCCTAATCAGACACCAGAACCAGCTCGTCTGGTCCATTTGACCCGAGAGTGTCATGGACTCTGAGATCTTCATCACTTTGTGTCACTGCCCGGAGCTCATGAGCAAACACGAGGGTCGATGGACTGACATCAGCGAGAACTGAAAAACTCCTGCAGTCCTGCTGAGGCCGCACCAAATCCCCGTCCATCTCAAGGTCCATTTACAAGAGCCTGAGATCATAAACTCCTTCACAATCTATTCAAGTCAAATACGATTCTCAGAATTCTTTGCCCCCACCTTGACTTCTTTCCAGATCTCTGCTGCAGCAGAGATCCGATTCCTCCCCAGAGATGATGAAGGTTTCATCTCCACCTGACTGATCATCAATTTATCGAGCCATTGGTCCATAGATGGAGTCATGATCTTGTTTACACAGCACATATTTTACCCCACAGCAGTTCAATGAACCCGTGTTATTACTCGGTACCTCGCTTTCCTCAGAGCTGGGTTGCTTAACCTTTGACCTCTGCATGTACAGTACCTTATTACATATGGGGGGGGGTTGATCCTTTGTTTGGACCTTTTGGCCCAACCATCCTGGATATGCGATGATGTGGAGTGCAACACTTCTTGTACCGTATGTAAACACTCTCAGGCAGTTAAAAGATGAAACCCCCAGGATCTGAATTATTGAGAGACTTCTCCCTCAGGGACCTCATGGATCAGAACCACGCAAAATCCTTGAGTTTCAAATCTCAAAAATAAGCAAATGTGGGCAGAAATCATGCAGCTTCTGTCTCCAGTCCAGTGACACCTCCTTATAATTGAATCTGTATGACTAACAAGATTAGGAGAATCCTCTTTCAGAATCAGATGTAACCCCCCCCCCCCCCTCATTTAAAGAGAGGCTGAGTTAATGCAGCAGAGTCAATGCTGCTGGGGGGGGGGGGCTGCGACCTAACCATTCAGTCTGAGAGCCAGGGGTGTTTAGGGTGGGCTGGGTAAGTAATGCTGACCCATAGCCCCTCCTGAACAGCCCGGTCCGACCATGAACGGGTCTTGAGTTCTAGATTTAGGGTCCGGTCTCGTCTCTAGCGGTACATTCATTGTGAAAGGTGAGCGTCTCTCCACATTTCTCACACGGCTGCAGAGCACCATCCCTCATCACACATGCGCTTTCCTGCCGAACACAGAGACCACCCTCTGCTCCATCCAACCCCCCGCCTTCTCCCGTCTCCCTTCCTCATCCTCCTCCTCTTCCTCCACTGAGGACCAAGGAGGTTTAAAGCACTTGCCACGGCTGCTCTGAATGGACAGCACCACAAAGACTCAGTGATCCTTTCAGTCGCCCCGGACGCTTGACGGGAACCACTGCTGACAGGCGATCCCAGCCTCCAGAGGGAACTTCTAGAGAGAGTGGGCCGAAGAGAGTTGAGCAGACCCACCCTCTTAAAAACAAACAAGGGTTTAATTTGCAATCCAAGCATCTTTTGTTTTCGATCTCTCTCGTTGCTCTAAACCAGAATCGGCACAATGGAAGAAGACATGGACGAGGGGCAGACCCAGAAAGGTACAGAAGAATTTTTTGGCATGTTTGGTCAGATGTACCTAAATACATCTGACAGGGGGGGTTCTGTTGTGCCTCTGCAGAGACAGTTGCTCCAATATTGGCCGTTTCTTTGGTGAATAGGCGAGCAGATGTTTGCGTTGATGTCTTTGTCCACTGAGTGTCAGCAATTCGCTGAAGATGTGCCGTTTGGGTCGTCAGAGGGGTGTGAACCGCTCGGCGAGTCTTTGTTTGCCTGACCAGGCTTTCATGCCTGTCGCGATGGCTGAGAGGGGCAACACAGGGTGTGGAGAACCAGGACAGGGTTCTGCTCAGAGGACTGCAGCAGCTTTGCTTTGCTGTCCTTTGTGTCCAGAGACTAAGACGTCTGTCTTGCTGTAGCATTGGGTTCCTCTAAGAAAGACATTGTTTGCTAGTTCAAAGTGGATTTGCTATTTATACTTCACACACATAAACCCCCCCCCTCCTCCCTCCCGCCCCCAACCACGACCACCTTTTCTCTGCATGAATGATTCATTGTACCACCGGGAAACACGAGAGAGTACAGTCCAATGAAGGCGCTCCATCGAGAGAGATCCTGAGAAGACATTTGAGCTTTAAGACGGACAGGATGCTGCGGTCATATCTCTCTCAGTTTCCCTTCATGTGTCAGGCATGGCTTCACATGTTGGTGTTCTTCCTCCTTCCCCAGCACTCCTCAGAGGCACACACAGGAGCGGTGAAACGGTTGCCATGGCACTGGCCAACAGCTGTCTTTATCCGTTCTCTCTTCAGCCACTCCTGCTGGTGACATTTCAGGAACACCGAGATAGTTCAGCGTGTCTGAGAGTGTGGAGAGAAACTACACAGAAATAGAGAGGCAGTCTCACAGTGAGAGAGGATAGAAAGTGTCATCTTCTAAAGACACAATAATGCTTTTGTCTTAGTTTTGACAGACGGTATCAAAAGACGAGCCTTTCCTGTCGATTAAGGCGCCCCTGAAGGTTCTCGTGTTTGACCCCAGTCTTACAGATTTGAGCCCATGCTTCTCGGTCGCTATTGCTAGGTGTGTACTCGGGCGTTTCACGTACAGAAAGCTGCTGGCCTGTGAGACTGACACAAATGTTCATCCAACTGAAAGGTGCAGCCAGGCGAGCAGCAAACGCATCCCTCCGTACTACGTACATTTATTTGGGACAAGAAGACTCAACTCTAATTACTTAATGCTTAATTCTATAATGAACAACAAGACATGATATAAAAACAAATCTTTGCTCTAGAATATATAAAATATTACAAACGGTGCAAACAACGGATATAGTTTTATTCAGTTTGCAGTCGGAGTTGGTCTCTCAGTCAGAAAGTTTTTCTTTTTGCAGATGACTCAACTGTATTTTTGTCACTTGGTATCTTTGAAAGGATACTAAGAGTTTAAAGGTGTGTTCATTATTGTAGTTTGTGTTTTCCACTAAAACAGACACTTTTCAGACGTCAACAGCCAAAAGTTTCAGTCCTGGTGTATTTACTGTTCGCACTGACGGTTGTTATAATGAATGAAATACGCCATAGAAAAGACATTAATACGGTTTATTTGTGACGTAAACTGTGCGACTGACCTTAATGCTGTATGCCGGACTAAATATATGTTAGTATACCACGTCACGTCTTACTCTTTTGATCAGTCAGGTCATATTTGGTGTTGCATCTTCTGATGGAACTTCCTTTTTTCGCTCATTTGTTCGAGTTGCGAACAAATGGGACATTCTGTTTAAGGGGTCCACTTGTTTGATGAGTGGACACTTTGGTAGCAGTGTTCACAACAACAGAACACTCAGAACATTATTTAAAATAAAATATAGTGGCAAATGGAGAGATAAAATGAATGATGCGTTCACTAACTGTTGACATGATCTGTATGTGGCGTTTATGGTCGATGTTTATAGTTCATAGATAATAGTTAAAGCATTGCTGATGCTTAATAAGGTAGAAAGAGGAGCCTGCTTCCTCAGAAACCTGCATTCAATCCAATCAGCCACCTGACAAACGTATGTCGCCCCTCACATCCTGACGGTCACCATGGTGACGGGCCGTCATGAGTCATCACGAAATTCATGATTTCATGACACTCTCAAATAAATGGACTCAGATTCATTCAACGTTGGGTTCATAAACAGGAAACAGTTAATTTATTTATGGGATACATTTATATAATTTCAGTCGTTTATTCTTTGACGTGAATGCAACAGACTGCAGGATAACAGACAGGGTTTGGAACTCTTTTGTCCTTACGCGTATTTAAGGACGTCCGTTCGAGAGACCAGCGTTTTTCTCTTACTGTTGATTTTGACACCGGAGGTGATGGTTTTAAATTTAAGCAGATTATTTTAGATATGATGCTCCTACATTTTGGAATAGCAATTTCTTTTTACCTCTTTGTCATAATTATGTGCATCTGTCGTAATTACCTGTATAAAGGCTGAATGGACTGAAAACTCCCCTAAGACTTCCGAACAGTCAGTAAGAGGTCCATCTTAGTTTCCCATAGCTTCCTCTCTACAGGCCTTTTCCATTCCTGACATGTTGTCAGTAGAGGCTGCTGAGGCTATAAACAGTTGTTAGCATACCCGGCTCTGTTTCTTGTTCCCATTCCAGCACTATTACCTATCGGAACCCTCTGCTGTAGGGCTGCAACCCTTCTTCTTGAGCCAAAGGTTCTGGTGAATGGTGAAAACACGACCACTTCTATATGGTACCGAGCTCTTTGTGGTGTCTTAGCAGACAGCTAGCTGATTGGCTAACTTTAATGAGCTAACAGCTATAGCTAGAATTTCCTTTGGAGAGATGGACAACAGAGGAAAACCAGAACACTAGATCTAGATGGATAAATGGCCTCAGCAGCGAGAGGAAGTCATGCCCATCCCGAACACAAACACAAAGTCCAAGGACACATGCTAATGTTTGGACGCCACAACATCTAAATATGGTGAATTTGCGCGAACTGACATGAACATTTGAAATTAATAAGAAAAGCTGACCTTTTGGGCTTCAATAAAACTTGTATGAAATTTCTTTTAACTCATTCCAGCAGTTTAAGTATGAGTAGAATTGGATTGATGATCTATGACACACTAGCTCACATACTGTAGGTCTATGTGAAAACAAGCAGGAGGGTTCATGTTTCATTTGGTGGGGGCATACAAAGTCTGGAGAACCTATGAAGTCTATTTATATCTAAGAGATACGCAAGATAAACCCACATAGACCTTAGTGCGAGGAAGAACTGGATCGATGTTGGGAAACGTTGGATGTATGTTTCCGACACACTCAGAGCCTTATTTGCAAAAGTTTTTGTGCAATAAATTTTCATCAGTTGGTCCAATTCCGTCCAAATTAGGTGAATATGATTGACTGGAAAAGATCGATGTTGTGTATATAATTTTTTACAAAAAATTATATGTGAGTATATTTGACTCACTTCAGGTAGTTTTTTTATGAAAAAATACTGTGGACGTGACTTCATTTTACTTTGAGGAGTTCAATTATGTGGATTGCTTGCAGGTACAACGCAGGGGATTGGGGACTTTCTGGGGATGTGCCTGTGCCTTCAGAGACAACAGGATAGGCCTAGCTCTGGAAGATGTTCAAAAAAGGCTCCCATGCGACATCATCGAACCATGTGGGAAACATCTCTCCTCCATTACTGAAGACGGAGGATGCGATGAGAAACGATTCCTGTGGTGAATCACGGTTAAAACTGAAGCCACGCTGTCAGATTCCATCCTCTGTCACTTTGATTTTAAGTCTTTCATTCTGTTATGGAATCACTGCTCATTTTACGGAAATAATCCCAGGATCCCAGGTAAATAATCAGAGATGATAAATACGAATCAAAGGAGATTTTCAAAAGCAAACTATCAGGGAAAGTAGGAAAAATACGGCTTTAAAAGCCCCTGAATGAATGCAGCATCTCATTGATGCTGCATTCATGAGCTTTTCTGGAGCTTTTCTGGAGCTTTTATTACCAACTGGGCTTCACACTGATCATCTCTAAGAAATGTTCACCAACAAACTTCCCTCGAATAATCTGCTAACTTGAACTTTAACTGAAGAGGTGCAGGTGAGGAAGAGTCCACTGACAGCTGCTAACCTTCCTCTTCCGAAGCTGCAAATCTCAGATATGAGTCAGAAGCACCAGGTGGGGTCGAACCAGAACACAAAACCAACACCCCATAATTGAAGAATCAGCTTTTACTCAAATAAAGGGAGCACAAATGCAATGAACTTCTGCAGATGGGTGACTTCTGCAGAAATGCAATGACTTCTTCTGAGTGGGAAAAAACAAAAGACCATAAACTCCTGAGACGACCCAGGTTCTCCACAGGACAGAGAACCTGAGAAGACAGGTTTTAACATTCCCCGAGCCCAGAATCCTCCCTGCAAGGACGGCGTCTGTCCTCCTGTTGTTCAGGCGGATCAGGACGATGACTTGGCGAGTTTCTACATGACGAGACGCTCGTGGTTATTTCTGTCAGTGGACATAATACATGGATTTCTGCGTCAGGTAATAGACCCTGAACACAGCAGTCATAAAACAGATTATTTAAAGTCATTGCTGCCGTGATGAGTTGATTTATGGACCAACATTTCCAGATTTTTGAAAATCAATCACCACTCATTTGTAAAGTCGAGGTTGTTGAACATTTAATGGTTTTACACTTTTTGAATTGAAGGATTTGCTGCTTTTCTTCCTCTTTTATGACAGTAACCAACGAACGTTTGGGTTACGTGAACACATCTAAACTCTACATTTTAATGACATCTTTCCCGACTGCAAAGGAGATGAGATTTGTCTCTCACTAAACAATGGATCACAATAATAACGCTCTGAGGAGAGAACTAAGGGACATGAGTGGAATGACTCGTGTCGCCCCGCTTTGAAATTAAATGTGTTTTTAATGATGTGCTTAGTTCCTCCCATATGAATATATGCAAATGTTCTAAATGGACTCATAGTTTAAAACTACACATGACTCTAGACTCAACATGCTAAACTTTATGAATGTTTCATTGAATTTGGGGGAAATATCATTAATTTTTATTACACCTGCTATTGCTTTGAATATTCTGGAGGTAGCAGGTATGAGAACTTTTTCTTATATATATATATATATATATATATATATATATTTATTGAGCTGGGTTGGATATTTTTGCTCTAAAGAGTTGCTTAATGTGAAAATTCCAATTTGCAGTTTGTGTCCCATGATGAGCCTGGATAAATTTTTCCGAGGCTATTCCGCCTCTGACATAATAGCCTCAGCTCCGGTCTCGGTATGCAGACCATAATAACCCTTCTCCTGCCCTCATGTCTCTCCCTCTCTGATTCATTGTTCTGAATCCTGAGCGGCTCTGGCCCAGAAGTCGTCCAGGGAGTTCCTACAATTGTTCTTCAGAACTTTTTGTTGTGGCGATTAGTGGAGAACTTGTTACGGTTTTCAGATTGTTCTGGCAGGAGGGACTCACTGGTAAAAGAGATTTTTGGATCCAGGATAACAGGTTGAAAACATAATGATGCTGTTTGGGAGAAGTCCAGTGGATCTTCAGTCGGTCCTGGCATTGATCTCATCTTACAATCATTAAATGCTTTGAAGGATTTTGATTTCAGATATTCTTATGATTCCAGTCGGATAAAAATTTGTTCCTTTCTGATGAGAGATTTTCCCGATGGTTAAAGTGATAAAAGAGTTCTTTGTTGTTTAGGTTGTTGTTGTTGTTATTGTGTCTTTTCATAAGAGAGGGAGCCTTTGGATGAAGAGTCAGAGAACATTTCAGATTCAGAACAGGCTTAAATATTTCTATAGAGTATATTTGGAACCCATGAATAAGAATTATTATGATACCGCCGTCCCATTCAGCCAGAATACTGAGGATGGGTTCTATTGTTTAGAAGCTGGGACTTAAATCCGGGCTCACTTTGGTGCTCGCTGCCAATCCTGTCGGCCGTCAGAACATTTAAACTATTTTTACTCAGCCCGCTCTCAGAATGCTGGAGCTGAGAGTGAAATAACAGCCCTCTCGTTTTTGATGTTGCTGCCATTCGTCTCCGGGAGTGAACTTAGCGCACGTCCCTGCTCCCTCGTCACACCCTCGTCTTCAGCCTCCTCCATCTCCCAGCGAAAAAGGAAAGATAGGAAATCAGAGGCCGGGCTTTCGGACCCGGCTTGTACCGTCCTCTTCGCCCTGAGGGGTTATCCGTGTCATGTGTCTCATACACTATTGTCCCACTGAATTTGTTGACGTACAGTAATTGGGTCAGGGCTCTGAAGCACCCGGTCTCTTCTCAGATTTTAGTGCTGCGGTTGGCATGGCAACCATACTGGTTGATTAAACATGCGCAGAGGAGATGGGGGCGTGCGGGAGTTGAAAAAACCTGCTCGCTTCAGGGGAAGGGGGTGGGGGGGTGGGGGTTGTACATTAAATATAGGAAAGCAGCAAGACTCGCCCATTACTCTCAGACTGACACAGACGCACCATCCCCCACCGAGGTCTCTCTATCTCTCTCTGTCTCCCTCCCTCTCTCTCTAGGACCAGGCTCGCTGCCACCCCACCCCCACTCAAAACTCCACTGGAAACAAGCAACTAATAGACTCCATCTTTCAGTGAATCCAGCTGAGTGGTTGGGAGTGTGGACGTAAAATGAGATTACTGTTCTCCCCTGGTTCACCCCCTGTATCACGTTCTGTTGATCTCCTCCTCTGATGCAGCATCTTTTCCTTTTCTCTGGGGGTGCAGAGCTGTGAAAGCTCCACTCTTAAGTCTGACCCTTAAACGTCTTGCTCATCTATTTGGTTGGGTTTCTATTTCTTATTTCTTATTTCTTTTCTATTTTTTCAATCAGCAGGATGTTTGGGCATATGAAAGCATATGAGGACTTACAAAACAGAATTGTGTGACTTGATGCTGACAAAAAGTCTAATAAAGGTCATATAGTATTTTAAAAACATGCTTTACCAAAAGGTTGAGCTAATACAATTAAAATGGACTATTTTCCTATTTTAAATATTAAATTTCATCCATTTGATGAGTCCAATTTATTTGAAAACATGCTTGACTAGACAATTTGTCATTCTGTGGTCAATTTAAGTTCCTGATACATGTAATTAATCAATGCCCCAGATGAATAAAATATGCAAAGAAACAATATTTCCATTTTTTTCTTACTTGGTTGGTTCCGCATTAGTTTTCTGTTTGATCATGACTGCATTCCTCTGTTGGTGATTGTAGAGATGCACCAACAGAGGAATGCAGCCATTATCAAACAGAAAACTAATGTGGAGCCAGCCCGGATCACTCTGACGACCAATATTCGGCTGAATGAGGGGGAAGTTCTTCTAACGGCACACAGAAGTGTCAGACGTCTACGCTGGATTGGATCAGGGCTGAGATAAAAAAAAAGTGACAATAACCTTTTTCCCCACAAGGGCAGTTACTGGGCTGGTTCTGAGTCGGAGATCGGGCTCTCAGTCATGAGAACTGGTGCCTGAGTAGAACCAAACCCCGGCAGCAGTTAGCCGGGGTTGGATCATCGTAACCGACCAAAACTCTGAGGCTTCCATTTCTCAGATAAAATACAGATAGTGGTGACGAACGGACCTCGACTATAACATCATGAGTAAAGACTTGTTTATTCTCAGAGATGGAAAACAAAGACGGACTCTTTCACCTGAACACCACCTGCGTTTCCCCGATTGTCGGGTCAAAGGTTACGGTGAGGCAATGATGCGTCTGTCACATGATGACGAGGCTCTGAGACGCTCCAGCTAGCGGGGAGTCAAACAGGTTCTCAGAGGGTTCACTTGTTGAGCCAACGCCAGAGCGTCTCCAGAACCAGCCCAGAACTTAACCTGGTCCCATTAGGGCCTCAACACCAGCACACACAGTTTTGCATCAATATATTAATTGAGTACTTCACTAGGAGTAAATAAAACACAAAAATACTGTAAAACTAGAGGTCTGCTGATGAAGGAAAGTTAAAAGCCATATTGTTCAGTTCTGTTCTCAGATCAGATTCGGTTTTGTCCGTTGTTTCAGTGACTTGTATCTAACGTCTGTCCTCAACATCCCAGCACACATTAATGCAGGGACATAGACATGTATCAGATTGTGTTCTTCAGGACAACACAGTCTCCTCTGTTCACTTAAATATATATCTTTCTCTCTCTATATGTAAATATATACTTTTAGCTGATAGAAAAGACTTTATGCAGACAAATTGTTTATATGTTGATACGATACAATCAAAAATATATTGGAAAGTAGAAACAGCAATCAGAGAGCACAAATCTCCACCTCCACCCACAAACCTCCACCTCCACCCACAAACCTCCACCCACAAACCTCCACCTATGCAGAACAGAGGCGTCGTTTAAAGGAATAATTCCAGCAGATTCTTCAGTTAATTTCTGAGTTATTACCAGCCTCTAAATCTAACGACAACTTCAACAAACTGTCTGAATATCTCTCAGATACTCTTTAGCCGCTCGTATCCTGCGCATTCTGCGTCTCTGTTCAGCACACTCAACCCCCGGCTCCACCCCCAAAAGAACATCAAAGGAAATAAAGCAGCAATTTTCGCTTCAGGAAGTCAATACTTTTAGCAGACAAACGCACAGAAGTGAAAACATGACCTCCTTGGCAGATGAATTACTTCAAAGTTTTGGTTGTTCCTCACAATTTAAATACATATATTATCTTACTTGACTGATAATGTCCTGTAAACAATACCAGACTAAAGCAGATATGAACTCGTAAAAACAGGAAAGATCCAATCATAAGTGAACTGGTGAAGTTATTAACGATATAAGGATTTTAAAAAGAATGTTGTGATACTGTAAGTGAATAGAAGCTAACAACATCTGAATCCTTAATCTCTCTCTCTCTCTCTCTCTCTCTCTCTCTCTCTCTCTCTCTCTCTCTCTCTCTCTCTCTCTCTCTCTCTCTCTCTCTCTCTCTCTCTCTCTCTCTCTCTCTTTCTTTTGACGTCAAGTTTTCTTTAAAGGAAGTCATTTGGCTGTAAGCATATTTAAAGATAACCTCATCCCTCATTAGAACGTCTCCCAGTGAGAGTGTGTTTGTTTGTGTGTGTGTGTGTGTGTGTGTGTGTGTTTCTGTCCTTTTGCCCGTCGGACATGACACTGACAGATGGAGGAGAAGTAGGAGGTGGGAGGGGCCGAGGGAGGGGGGTCATCCTTTCTCTTTGTATTAGGGGGGGCCGCCTTCTGTTGATTGGACGGCGGTGTTTGGGGTCATGTAGTCTTTTTGTATGAACAGAGGCTTTTTGTGTGAAGGATAAAATATCTAAAGTCCTGCACCTCCTGAAATCCTCCCTCTTTATTCAAATTTCATCCAACCAATCCCCATGCGGCTCAATTAAATGACATTCATTTAATTAACACTCAATAGGGTAAACATCCTAGAATAACACAGCGGACTTAAATCTGAGATACACTGAAATAACCTTTTTTCCAATTGCTAACCACACAAACTCTTCCGTCCTCAAAAACACGAGCTTCAAATATCCCAAACTCTAGAAATCCTCCGTTTTATCCTGAGTGACGAATATGAATCCAGATGAGTTTAAGCCGTATAACCTGCTGTCGCTCAGTTCGCCAAACACCAGAACCACATCTGTGAGGAAGAGTAATTCGTGGCCTCGTGACTCCTCTTCAATCAGGTCTTTTATTTCCATAGCAGGTAATGCAGGGGTAAGCAGAAAGCATGAATAATGAACGTTGGACGCTCCAGCTCTGCTGCTCTGTGCCGCTCCTAAATTATAGATCAAGCGTCGGGCATCTTTCTGAGTTCGCACCATCGCTCGCCATTTTTCAACGGCTCCATCTGCAGTCACTTAAGATCAGTGGATATTTCGGGGAAGAGAGGATGTGCCGGTGTGATAAACCACTGTTAATCAAACATAGTTACAAAACAGCGATAGAGAAATCAGCGCCCTAGTCGCCGTTAAAATACTATCCTTCACATTTCTGGGGAAAAAACCCTCAAATGCTGTATTGAAAAGAGAGAAAGGTGGACAAACCAAAGCAACAACTTTCTCCCATTATGTCATCTGGAGAAGGTTCTAGCAGGTAGGAGAAAGAGGAAAAGACCACCGAGGAGGTTGGACGTGGTGAGAGGACATGCAGTTGGTTGGTGTGACAGAGGTCGATACAGAGGACAGGTGGACACAGATGATCCACCTGACTTGAAAAGAGAACAGCCAAGAGAAGAACACATCATCACATCTAAAAGCAAAATCCCCATAACAGTTTGACCTCATTCTATAAAAACTACCTTTGGAATTAAGAATATATGTCATATATTTATATTTCTTATGACATTTTTGTCCATGACATTTGACACATGACTTCATTCATTTTCATGGCAATCTGTCAAGTATTTTATTTGTAACTGACAAAAAATGGTCCAAAAAGTCTTATTTTACAATGTTCTAAGATGCAGAGCGCATGTCTCCGCTCCTTTAACCTGATGAAGATCAAGTTCTCATCAACATCTGTCAGTTTCTGTGTGACAGACGGGAATCCCAAAAAGGCGATATCTCGCAATGTTAACGAAGGTGAACTACATTCACTGACTCCGCCCCTTTATCCTGACCCACATAAACATCCAATGAGTTCTCAAAATATGAAGTATGAAATATATATAAATATATACAAGTCACAGTGATGGAAAAACAGTGAAGCTGAATTCCCGACTCCGCCCCTTTATCTCGACCCACTCCAAAATCAAATTTGATGAATATCTCTAATACTTTCAGTCAAGTCAGGTCGACAATATTATCTTTGCTTACTACTTTAATGGAAACGGCAGCCTTGTCCGCCACAAGCGGTGATGTCACACGACCAGAGATATGAATGTTGCTGTTGAACATTAAATAAAGGTCAATCATATTCAAATATTAAGATAAACAAGATTCCAGTTCCAGCTGGTTTCGTCTGTGTGCAGAAACATAAATAATTCAGGACTTTAAAATGCCATAAATCATTTATGTTATTGCTCATCTGCCTTCATGCAAACATCTACAGCTGAAAGATCCCCTCACATGACTCCGGGCTAGAGAAATAGAAAATCTATATTATTGAAAACAGTTTTCTACTCATGTAAGTCCTTAAAGCTTCTCAGAAAAGGTCTCCTCTAAAAAAAGAAAAAAAAAGCTTTATCTCTTGAACAAAGGAGATTGTGTTCTCTAATATCCATCAAAGGTCTTCAGAAAAGCATTTGTAATCATCAGCTGCTCGTCTGTTCTGCTACATATTTTATGAGTAGAGTTTTAATCTGTCACTATTTGATTTTATTTACCCTGAGAGTGGAGAGTAACTGTGACTGATGTCCCTCTCCTCGTCACAAAACACCATTAAATCAATAAATCCATCCTGAAGTGATGAGACAACCCAAAGAAAGGCGTCCAATCACTTAATCCGCTACTTGGACTGTAATGTGCATTTTTGGCCGATGTATTATTACTAAAGACTTACATCTGACGAAGTTTTGATGTCTTAAAGGTGTGTGTGTGTGTGTATGTGTGTGCGTGCGTGTGTGTGTAGGATTTAGGGAGATCTCTAGGAATAAATAGAATATGATATATATATATATATATATATATATATATATATATATATATATATATATATATATATATATATATGTTTTAATTTCTTATTTTTTTTTTTAGTCGATATTCACCTGAAACTAAGAATTTTTGAGTTTACGTTTGCTCAGAATAAGCTCTTTTAATCTGCGTGTAGAGCGGACCCTCCTCCATGGAGGCTGTGGTTTTTACAGTCGGACAAACTCTGTAGTAGCATGCTAAGCAGCTAGCTACCATTAGCAACAAAACGCCACTACAATGCAGAGTAAGTAATGTTTGTTATCTTACGTTTAAGCTTTGACCTACGGAATAGAAAAGTAGATATACCACCTATCTAAAAGCAACCTCACCACCTGACAGGATGCTCAATGCGATGACATCATCTTGACACCTCAAGGCCACAATAGCCTCTTAGATGAGGAAGGTTAAGCTGAGTTACATTAAAATGGTTGTAACCTGGAACTTCATCACTAAAAAGCCTCTAAATCCTCTCACACTGGACCTGTAGGTACCAGCTGTGACAGAACTACTAGTAACAGCAGAAAGACATTTTCCTTTTTTAATCCAACCAGCAGATCTCTGTCACCATCTTAAACATCTACAGAGGAGAAGACGAGGAATCCGTAGGAGACATTGCATTTCCAACTACTACAATCTTATCTCCACCATTTCTAGTACCAGTACTAGTGACTAGTACTAGTCCAGGACATCTGATTTGAATCAGTTTGCTGACACCTACTGGATCAGAACCCTGTGTTTACACATCTTCTCAAGTGATGTCACTCAAACTTTGTGACAAAGTTATCCATGATATCGTACGTTAGCAGCGTTTTTCACAAACTGCTGTGTGAAATTATGAAATGGTAAAACTGTCGTATAATGAAGTTATCAACTGGAGAGATCAGGCGGTAAACAGGATGTAGGTCGGACACGTATAATAATTTAAGTCAAAACTAGACGTACGACGATCGGCTTATTTTAATTTGATCGTCGAGCGGCAGAACAGTCTGAGTACGGCCAAATCTGTGCTGGTTAGACGCTTGCGCCGCATTATGGTTGATTTTTTTCTTTTTAAAGAGGCGTTCCACCTCTGAGGCTCAGAGTCTCAGCAGTTTAACAGGAACATAAACCGACAAACCCACATCCATCTGCTGCTCCGTCTTTATTCCACCTCGGCGTTCAGTTTAAATGCAATGAATGCATGTTGTTGTTGGAGAGACAAATATATTTCTGCACATAAACGAGCAACCAAAGATGGATTCTGTGCTGAGTGAACGCATTCCACTCTTTGGTTGCATCAACACAGACACACAATAAGAACATCTCTGCACAGTTTAACCGTCTGTTGTCTCAGACCTCATTTTCTTCACAACTGTGTCCTCTCGCCCTAGCGAACAATCTCCCTCTCGCTCTCAGCATCGCTGTGTTCTGCCTCAAAAGCAAACCATTACAGAATCCTGATCGGCAGCGAAATCAGGTGATCCATTTTGTGCAGCTTCTCATTCAGCCGGGTCATGTTAAAACCTAACGGTTGATTGAATCTGAAGTAATTACACTCAAATCTAAGTTAAGAAATGTAAAAAACATTTTAAAAAATGTCTTAATTTGATGAGGTTCCCATTTTCCCTCCACCATCTAAACAGTCCTCAACGAACCTCAAAACCATTGGAAAATGCTGCAGTAGCCATGATTGGCCAGGCATGACTTGTAAGAGTAACAACAGAGGCCTTCGTACAGATAAAATTGTCCACAATTTTCTTTTCTAGAAGTGCATCAGGCTGAACACTTGGTAGACTTGTGCAAACCACGGCCGGTTTCTCACAGTTCTCCCGACAATCCCATTTTCAGGCTTCAAAAATCTGGTTGACATCTGAACAAAAGGCGGACCCACCACGTAACGACCGTTGTTGTGTCAACGGTCCCTTAAGGCTCGTTTATGCTCCATTCATGCACCAAAAGAAGGTTGTTTCTGCCAGAGTCCACCTTTAGACGAAAACCTACAGAAGACCCGTCTATCTAGACGCACATTTTACACATATGAGCCCGGGAGCAGAACCACAGCCACGCCCTTCAAGAACTGTTAACCTCACCCCTCGTGATTTCAGTTGGGCTTTGCGTCCTCTTAAACCTGCGGCTGACTTGGGTGGATTCTAGGCGTGAACAGGTCTCGTACATAATCAGCCCACAAACATTTAAAATAAATGTTTAGTAAACATTCTGGAGCCATGAACTAACTTCACGTCAGTGAGGATGCAGATAATGAAGGCCACCCTGGGTTTGGGTCGAACTGCACCGAGCGTCTGAGCTCTCGGTTCACCAGACAGACCTGCTACTTGGTATTCCACTCCTGAGCTGAGGAGGAAGAGGAGAAGGGATATTTGCTGTGGCTCTTTCTTTGTAATAAGGAGACACTAAAGAAAACGAGATGGTTCTGGAAACATGCTTGATGTGAGATTGTGAAATCTTTTATCATGTCTGGACCGGACTATAAAATCTGAGGGTGCCGTGACGTGATGAAGATGAATTCAATCACGGGTCATGATGTTGAAGGAGCTGATCAAGAGGAGGTTTCCTGTCTTATATGCCAGGCAGTAAATGTTTCACTAGATCGATCCTGACCTCAGACGTTAAGTTTATATACGAGCAGCTCTCTGAATAAATAAAAGCTGAGGTAAACATTGATTCAGAAGAGGCGGGGCTTCAGAAAAAACATGTATGTGAGTTAAATATAGAGATGGACTGCAAAACCCAATTAATCAACTGATCAATGTTTGTTTTTTTCATTCATTAGACACCGAGGTTATGCAAACATACCTGATAGTTGTGGAGCTATTTTAAGTTTATTCTGCGTATGTAATTGAGGCGAGGCTTATTATTAAATAAGTATTGAGTTAAACGAATTAACCCTCTTAAATCTTTGAAGACAACGCTATATCAGCAATATTCAACTAAAATTCCATGAGGTCCATGAAGCCATCTTCCAGCCTTGCTTAGGTCCACGTATGAGAACCTTAAGCCCTGACTACTAGTTAGGATTAGTTCATTAATCTGACTTGGACATAAAGTAGTGTTGGTTTTGCAACATTAAACATGCACATGTCCCAGATAACAAGCTGCCCTCCTAACCCAAAGCTACCTGGTGGAAGGATAACATTAAGGACTTTAGGGCCCTTCAGTTTACTGGTCCACTGATACCGAGCACGGACTGAGATTCTCAGAGTGGGTACCTTCTGAAGCCCCGGAAAACCCACTCGGCTTTTGTATTTCTCCTCTGCAGGTATTTGGTGGGTTTTATATGGTTTGCTTCCTCCATGAGCTCCTCCCAGGTCAGAGTCATGATCACTCAGAATCCAAACAGGGATCATCTGACGAGAGTCAGCTGACATAACCGGCTCAATGTCCCACTTCATCGTTCAATGAAGAGAAAAACTCACCTATCACTTTGACATCAGAAGTTAACAATAGTCGGGAACCTTTTTCCTGACGATGCAGTGAAGAGGAAAGACCCTCGCAGTCTGGATTTGGCGCATTGACCACCAATTACAGCTCACCTCAGGACCCCAAAGCCCCCCTGTTGAAACTCTTTTGCTTTGTATTCAGATGTTTGTATGAGGTCATTTGACAGTTTGTTAAAATATGATGGCTTTGATGGATGGGCTTCTTCCCTCAGAGTCTAGGATTTATGGGAACCATGGATATACTGACGGTCCCTGTAGACTCGGATTTGTCTCCATCTGTCCGTAGGAAACACGTTCAGGTTCAGCCGCTGTGTCTGTGACGGATTACCGACTCCGTACGTACACAAGCACAACGGGGCGGGACTCATTAATCTAACGCCTCCTACGGACGGCCTCCCTCAGAGCAATCTGTGCGGCCGCAGAGTAGAGCAGGAGCCTGGCGGTCATTAGTCACCTTGAGGGCCCGGATAAGAAGAAAGGGGTCATGGGTCAGGATAGCGATGTGAAGCCATGTCTGATGGTTGAGAGCCTGAGGGAAGATGTGAGGGCAGACCGCGGCGTGGATCAAATCGGAGTGGACGTCGTATATTGTACGCCAAATTGTAGATTCGGATGATCTAATACTTGATGTGTAAAGAACAAGGAGCAACAAGGAGAACCGTAGTCCAGCTCCATAGTGACTTGTGTACTTATGTTAGATGGGGCATGTTTCCAGTGTTCTGGGGAAGTTTAACCGTCCTCCTGCGTTCTTGCTGATCTGTGTCTTCAGGATGCCTGGAGTGCTGCATCAAATGTCTGGGTGGGATTCCATACCCGTCTCTCATAGCCACCATCTTGCTGTACGCGGGCGTGGCTCTGTTCTGCGGTTGCGGACACGAGGCCCTCTCCGGCACCGTCACCATCCTCCAGAACTACTTTGAGGTGGTGAGGAGCCCGGTGGACGCGCTGGACGTCTTCACCATGTGAGTAGAGAGAGTCCCACTGAGATGAAGGTTCATTTAGAGTTCTATGTTACTTCTGGTACATTTATGGTACTCGAGAAAAAGATGAAACACTACAAATGTGTCTTTTGGATGTTTTCAGTGGTTCTTCTATTCTGCAGGATTGACATCATTAAGTACGTGATCTACGGCATCGCCTCGGCTTTCTTCGTCTACGGCATCCTGCTGATGGTGGAGGGCTTCTTCACAAGTGGGGCCATCAAAGACCTCTATGGAGACTTTAAGATCACCACCTGCGGACGCTGCGTCAGCGCTTGGGTAGGACAGCAGTCAGGTTCTGATTCTGAGTGTAATACTTCTGATACTTACAAAAGGTTTGGGTTATCTATGGTGCTGTGAATAAGTTAGATCCCGCCTGGATCCTCACCTTGTCTGACACCAACTATGTCCGTGTAAAAGACTAGTTGCCCTCTTAGAAACTAACAGACTCCAGCTGGACTGGACCCACCCAGACCTGATCACTACCAGCTCTGTTCAGTCACATCATCTCTGAAGGTAGACTATCTGCAGAAGCAAGAAGTTGGCTCCTACGTCTCACCAGTAGCACATCAAAAGAAATTCCAGAAGAGATGAGGAAGAAGGTGGTTGAAAAACGTCTGTCGTGGAGGGGTTCTAGAGCCCTTTCGTAGGTTCTGGGACTCCACAGATCCACAGTGAGACTCTTTATTTAAACCAGGACAAGACGTGGAACACTAGCGGACCTTCACAGAGCCACTCTTCAATATTCCTCAGAGAGAGGAAGATGAAGTCTGATTCAGGAAGTCACAAAAGATGAAAAAACCATCCATGGAACACGGACCTGTCTGCCCTCAATAAAGGTCAATGTTCTCGAGACAACCCAGAAAAACATCTGAATTAAGATCGAGACACACCGTGAAGACGGGGGTCTCGTTCCATCTGGTGTAACCCAAACACAACATTCCACTAGAAGAACATCAGACCTACAGTCAAACGTGGAGGTGGCGTTGGCGGTGTGATGCTGTGGCGATGATCTGCTGCTTCAGGACCAGGATGACTTCACATGATTGAGATAAACATGGATTCTGCTCCCGCCAGAAAATTCTGAGGCAAATGTCAGGTCATCCTTCTGAGTCGAATCTGCAGCAGGTGGATGAGTAAGAGTAAGTCCACCTCTGAATGGATCAAAAGGTCCAGTCTGTATCAAAGTCTGGACCTGAACCCCACTGAGATGTTGTTGTTGGACCCGAGAAGATAAGTTCTTGCACTAAAGTAGTTCTGCAAAGAATATTGGACCAAAATTCCTCAACAGTGATGTCATAGACTGATCTCCAGTCATCAGAACAACAAGTAGATATTAAGTTTAGAGGTTGAATACTTTTTCACGCTGATTTCTTTTTCAGAAAACCTTTCACCTCCCATATTAAACAGAATTATTACTAACTTTTCACTTAAATTTTACCAATAAGTACAGAAACATATATCAAATTATAAAGAATGGATATAATACTTTATTTTTTATTTTATTGGATAATGTCAAATGGTGATAAATGAAATTGGTCATTTAAAAGTCATCTTTACATGTAGAATATAAAAAAATTGGGCTTAATATTTTGTAGTGCACTCAACGAAGGATTGATTAGTTTGTGTAGATGATCTACAGAAAATAAAAGGCTGAGGCCTCAGTGTTCTACAAATGAAGAGCCTCCAGATTACATTTAAAACCATCAATCAATATGATTCTATTACTCTGCCACAAGAATAAAAGCTAAGACTCTCCGTCAGCTGGAGGAGCGCGGAGACCCTGCAGCAGCTCTAACGAGATTATATCTGGGACATAATTGTTTGGCATCTTCATCGCCACAGGGAGGAAGAGGAAATTAGCTAAGCAGTGGTATCCGTGGTCCACCATGTTAGCGAGCTCTAATGTGTCCACGGACGGACCCGACATCTAGAATGAGACGGGTCGGCAGAAATGGGCAATTAGCGTTTGAGCGGCAGATTGAATAGAAAATTAGAAAAAAAACAGACAATTCTTCCAGATTTAAGTCCAAACAGTATTTGAAAAGTCAGAGTGAAATAATCTCAGGTTTATTGTAAAATAAATTATATAAAATACTTTAATGTTAGGTCTGAAAAATAAATGTTAAATCTGCTTCAAATATTAAAACTTATTGACTGTTTACACTCTAAAAAGGTTCATGGCTAATATTTAAGATAAACGTAGGTATTTTATGTACTTGTAAATTTTCCATGTATTTATAATTTAATTTCAAGTCAAACAAACCAATAAAATGAATGTGATGCATATTTATCGTTATAAATAAAGGTATGAATATACAGTAAAAACGATATTCATGTAATTTTTGTGTTCTTACATTTTCACAATAAGATGATTTAAATAAAATCAAAAAGATGCAAGTACTTAAAACTATGCAAATATTTTTTTTAGTGTACTTTATCACACTGCTGGTCAGTGCAAGTAACAAAATAAAAGCTCAATCAGGAGAATCAGATCCATCCGTGGTCAAAAACGGCGCCGTTTGGGTTACTTTGATTTAGGTTCATCGCTTAAAATTTAGATTAATGTTAAACATTTAACGTTCATAGATAAATGGAAACGTTAATAAATGTGTGATTCCCCCTACAGTTCATCATGCTGACGTACATCTTCATGCTGGCCTGGCTCGGCGTGACGGCCTTCACCTCCATTCCAGTCTTCATCTACTTCAACATCTGGAATATTTGCCAAAACGCGACTGTGCTGGAGGGCGCCACGCTCTGCCTGGACCCACGCCAGTATGGTGAGAGTGGTCTTCATTTCTTCACCCCCACCCCCACCCCCGTCTGCCTCTACCGTCTAATCCAAGGCTGCCGATTCCTTTATTACCATTTCAGATGTATTTCCCCCGCCAATGTCTATGCTGGTTACTTTGATAGTTCAGAACAACACCACGTAAAACTGGGGTAAAGGTCCATCACAGAAGCGGCTCACATGGACGACTCTTTATTCCTAATTAATGCCACCACTTTCAGTCCATTAGCCACCGGCAGTCACTTCCTCCGCCTCCGTGTCAGACGCCACCGCCACATTATGGGCCAATAATTAGTCTGTGTGCGACCGGGTGCACATTAAATGTGTTCTCTTAACAATCATGCATTTGTCCAGATGAACCGGGATGCTCTTCATCCTCGTCTTCACGCATGCCTCATGAACAAAACGCTGTGTTACAGGTATTGTGGCGATCGCTGAAGCCAAAACAGTTTGTGCCGGATCGGAGAAATTCTACAAGATGTGTGAATCCAATGAGGTGAGTTTGTTGTGTTTATTACTTTTGGTTTAAACGATATTAATGATATGGGCTCAAATCTAGAGTCACCACTGCTGCATGTCTGTGGACATAAATCAGCACCAAGTTATGGAGGTGTTCTCACCCAGCCAACTTAACATCACAATTTAGCCCTAATCAAAATCGTTCAGAACCTTACTCTGCCCCATTTTTCTACTGCAACACATCAACTACAAAATCCCCCAAACACACATGCTTGTAGTGACACCTTTGTGACGAGGTAATCGATGATGTCCTGACTTCTCCTGTCGGTGGTTATAATGTTATGGCTGATCATGTTTATAACTATCCGGATAGGCACACGTGCAGACAGGACAGTCTGTGGAAATGAAATTGGACATAATTTTCCCTGATTACATTTAATTGAGTGAAATTAACTGGTTTGAATCGGGGGCGGAGCTTTTAGAGTTAATGAAGATAAGTGGTATTTAATGACACATTAAAATCAATTACAGTTCATCCAGATTAAAACGTCTGTGTTACATTTACAATTTGTCGGAATCATCCTGGATGCAACATTCAGAGTGGCATTGAATCCTCTACAACCAACAGTGAATTCCTATTTTTCATGAATATTGAATATAAACAATATTGAGATTTATTGAGATTGTCACATGGATTTATAGACGTGCAGCAGAAGCAGCTGATGTTAGAAGATTAACATGTGTGTGTGGTTGTGTGTGTGTGTGTGTGTGTTTGCTGCAGCTGGACATGACTTTCCACCTGTTCATCTGCGCCCTGGCGGGAGCAGGAGCGGCAGTGATCGCCATGGTGAGTCGCCACGGATGCAGAATCCCATCAAGGCCACAAACCTTTAACATGAACCTCAAAACAAACTGAACTCAACGCTGCCGGGTGCATCTGTGGTGATTCTGTGCTATGCATGTACAGAATGTTCTAAAGGGATAGATTTCTCTTAGCAGTTTGATTTTAAGAGATATATCTTCTGCAGAATTAGGAGGCAGCTGTTTTTTGGAAATGTAGCGGCGCCGCGTTCACTTGAGAGAGAATCGCTGCGGAGGGGAGAGAAGGCATTTTGGCGCAGTGAAAAAGACGAGGCTCGTCTCCCTCCCCTCTTTTGGAGGCGGCGGGCATGTCATGCTCGTCGTCAAGGAAACAGCGAGAAGAAAGGCTGGGAGATTGTTGCAAACACATCATTCAGTCATTTGTGAGGCGCCGTTGTCTGAGAAACGGGCGCCGTTTGCTCGTCAGGCTCAAGGCTGTAAATGTGGAAAAGACACTGATGGAGAAAATTCCTGACAGCAGACCCAAAGATTCATCCCCATAATGAAATGAACCGGACTTGAAAAGCCATCAGGTGCTGTTGATGTGTTTTCAGTGAGGGACTCTCCTCTGATTAAGTCATTTCTCTTTAGTTTGACACACCAGCGAGATTCCTTTAAGAGCAGAAGACATGTCACAACTTCAGTCATGTAATCTCAGCTGCCATGGCAACGCAGCTCCAAAGCTACACCTGGCATCGCGCTGCCACCTGCTGGACGGAAGGAAAGGTCCAACTTGATCTAAAAGGCCAGTCTACTCAAAAACAGGTTATGAGCTCATACAGAAATAATCCTCTAAATCAGCTGTAATGAATATGAGCAGCGATGTCACAGTCAGCTGTTTGCCACAGAATGATAGAAAAAGGTTGATTGATTGTTTCCTCTCATTCTTATGTCCGTAACCGTCCTCTGACACATTTGAAGAGTTCTGGAGACACTGGATCCCAGGGATCCGTAAGGTTGCAGAAATACGTGTGAAATCAATGTCATGTCAGAATGACGGGCTTTAATGTCGAGCCTACAGGAATCTTAATATGGAAGAGCGTCGACGTGAACGCTCATGAGATTGATGACATTCGTGTGAGTAAAGACCAGTGACATGAAACGTCGGTTCCTGTTCAGCGTGACGCAGCATTTATGCCTCCGCCGAGAAGGTTTGGTTTTTACCTTGGTTGGTTTGTTGGAAAGATTAGGGAAAGAACTAATGGACAGATTTGCAAGGAATTTTAATTTTATCTTACGTTTTAACATATCCCAAAGATGAGTTAATTGTGGTGACGTTAAGTCGTGACCTCACGACATGACGTCATAACAAAGGTTTCTTGCTATAAACTTAAATAAGTTTATAAATTAATGGAGGGATTTTAAATGAAATTTTACCGCAATAATGTCCAGAGACAGGACGAAGGAGAGGACGGTGAAGTGAAAAATGACAGTCTCCATCCAAATGTCGTGATCTTTTCACTCACTGTATCATATATTATATTACATTATATTAAATATTTATAATCCGTAGACTATATAAATATATTCTTATGTATTATATTTTTACGGCACATTATTTTCTCTCTCTATACATACACACACACACACACACACATATATATATATATATATAGGATTAATAAAGTTGTCCAATGGCCTCAGAGATCATCATCATCATCTCCTCCACCTTTGTCAAAATCTGACTCTTTACTGCCATCTTCTGGACGTTTCCACGTAAAAGTTGCAGGGATGAATGTGAGAGTTGAGGGACACATTTCATATGGACATATTTGATTTTCCTGTAAAATGACAGTCAAATTCTGGCATTATCCAACATGATAGACTAGCTGCTCAAAGTGATCTCTACGGTATGACACTGTAAAAATCACAGTGGGCTTCAGTCACAGAAATGACCTTAAACATGAGCGTTTTGACAAATTCAGTGCAGTATTTTTTTGTCAAATCAAATCCATAAAAACATGTCAGGGTTCCATCAAAAAGAGGTTGAGTCCCTCAGACACCTTTAATAAACCTCCACAAAAGACAAAACACCTGAGACGTTAAAAATATGAATCACATTTGATTGTGACTCAATGGAATATTATCTATGGTGTTTTCTCACATTTTCACATTTGACAGAATCAAAGTTTAGAACCTGAATCCACCAGGGTCAGCCTCATGCGTTTGCTAACATTGGCTTCCTGTCGGTATCTCACAGATCCACTACTTGATGGTGCTGTCTGCCAACTGGGCCTACGTGAAGGACGCCTGCCGAATGCAGAAGTACGAGGACATCAAGTCGAAGGAGGAGCAGGAGCTCCACGACATCCACTCCACCCGCTCCAAGGAGCGCCTCAACGCTTACACATAAAGAGCAGCGTGAGGCCCAGCCCCGCCGCTCCGGCCTCTCTCCCTCTTTCTTCCTCCTCTGTCTTTCCGTCTGTCTCTCTCTCTCTAACATCCCCTCCAGAGGGGGGGCAGATGGCGCCTAGGGCCCTCGCCACCGCTGATGTCACTGGTGCGATATATGACAATGTGGTCTGGGGTTGGGGGGCGTCACACAAACCTCCTCAGTCACAAACAGCATTTCAGATGAAAAAAAAAAAAAAGGCCCCGTTCCTTCCCTCACGGCCGTCGCTATTATGATTATGATTATAATTCTTATTATTATTATTATTATCATTAATAATAAATTATTATTATTATTATTATTAGAGTTCAATAGTTTTAGCCTAGTTTGTAGAATCAGACGCAGCTCTTTTTTAAACCTCTGAATAATTTGGTTTATTTTTCTTGAATTTCCATTTTTGACGTTTTATTTTTTCTCCGGTCTGTAAATAATTTGTTTTGCTGAGTCATGAGGGGGTCAACGGGGGCTTAAAAGGGTTTTCAAGCACATTTCTCATGTGTGTGTGTGTGTGTGTGTGTGTGACTGTGAGTGAGTGAGTGAGTGTGTTGAGGTTTCACGTTCAATAACTTCTCACTGTATGTGAACCGCTGGTCACTTTGAAACACATTTTAAATCTCCAGGGATTCCCAGTCGGCTCTTAAACCACAGCCAGACGACACAAACGATGAAAACCAGATCGTTAACGCGACACAAATATTTGCTAGACGTGCCAAGCCTGTTAAACAGGAACCAACGACTTCGATGGACGATCGAAGTCGTGATTAGTAGAGTAAAATTATGGGATATTTTGTGATAATCTTGCCAATCAAATGTATTCTAGGACTGTGAACGGTTTCCATTGTCTCAGAACCACGAGCCACAGAAGCACATGAAAACATGCTCTCACTACCCCTTTTTTAATTTCTTAAGAAGTGGAACTTTATAAATACAAAACTTCTGTTTTTGCAGAAATCTGCACTGTATATATCAATATATCAAAGCATACATGCGGAATATGTTTTTAGCACCGTCATTTAAATGCAATTCTTGTGATGTTAAAGACATCAGTGTGGGTCAGTCCCGAAAGTATGGAAGCCAAGAGCTGCCACGGTTGCAATTATTTATTTAATGCTGTGATCTTTCAATCAACTTAATCATATCTTGACCGTGAGTTAACAAATCTCCATTTAACAAAAGAATGTTTTCATGAGATAGAACAGACTGAATGATCTCATTAACGCAAAAACAAAAGTTAATTTAGTTTGTGTGGATTCTCACTCATGAAGATGATGGTAATCCTTGAAGTTCTTACAAAAGAAGTCCAGTTGGTTTGGATTTAGTCTTCAAAGAAAAATGTTTTCAATTTAAATTTTAAGAAAGATAAGGCTATGGCATCTTGACAACAGTAATAACTGATTAATGATGAGAATCGTCGCTTAAGGAGCATTATTCCATTATTGGTCAATACATCAGACTTTACTCCAATCAAGACCTTGTTGGGGCAAAAAAGAAAGGGACCTCTGTATTCATATTAGTTAATATCCTCTTAAATTTGTGAACAATCAAATTAAATTTTGTTTTATTTCTCTTGCTGGAAACTCTGATCCTCGTGGTCATGTGCTAGGGAGGTGGCCTGAATATTCAAGACACGCCCCTAAATGGGGGGCATCTAAGACTAAGAAAATACCAGCTACAGCCAGTAGGGGGGGTTGACAGGTGGAGGAGGGACTGAGATTGTGCAGAAAAAGCAGGAAATTGTGCTGACTAAGGGGATCCTAGCAGATGCCTAGCAATGAACTCAGTTTCTTTATTTGACCAGCTTGGTTTTATTGTTTGACATAGATGTTTTACATTTTAGTGTGAACTGAGTCTGCATAAGAGAGTGGTTAAGAAATAATAATAATAATAATAAAAATACCATTTAAGTATTGGAACGTCAAAGTTCCGGACCTTTTTCTGGCCCAGATTGGGAGCAACGGTCCGACACAGGCAGAAATGACATTGTGTCTTTCTTATTAGGTATGTCATTCAGATAAGTCCTGGTCCCGAACCCAAACCCATTTATGAAGAAGGCTGGCAAGAATGCAGCTCTTCTCATGAGCTCAAGAAATCAACCTTTTCTACTTGTCAATGGGATCATTAAGTCTTTATTATGGAAAAATCACAGAATAAATAAATGATCCCCGTCATGACCGCTCACGGCTTCTACGTAAAAAGAAACCCTGACGATAAGAAGGTGTTGGAGGTTCTTGTACGTCACAGTATTTTTATTCTACGACACATCCTGATGCCACTCTGACATGATCTCATCATTTCCAAAAGCTCGTTTCATGCACTTATTTGACCATTTCTGTGCTCTCTCTCTCTCTCTCTCTCTCTCTCTCTCTCTCTCTAGATATAAGCGCATTGGCGTTCAACTCCTGGTTGGATAACTGTACTGTTAGTGACGACTGTGAATTTAGATGTTTTTCGTGGCATGGACATGCATTAATAAAGTCTTATCGACTCAGAAAAGTTGTTTTATTCCACTTCCGTTTACTTTGAACACCTCTGACTGTCTTGTTGGATCGACCCTTTGTTTATATGTGCAGTACTGAACCTTCCACGCTGACCACGTTATGCTACTGATATTAGAGGCTGTAGTCTTTGAGTTGTGTCTGTTTAGTTTGTGATGAGCGCTCAACCGTGTCTTAAAACTAATACTTGTACCAACATTGCTTTCTCTGTACCGATCGGAAAAGAAAAAAAAGACGCTTTCAGCTTTCTCCTCGTATTAGTCTTTTGTATTTTCACTACGAATGCTTAGTAGCGGGCTTTAAACTGAATCTGTTTTGTACATTCATGTGCCAACAGCTTGAAGTGGCTTATTTGACCTGTACGATCAAATTTGCTTGCATTAATAAAACTCACTTGTGTACTTGTTATTAAATACATGGATATCTCGTGTCCTTTTATTTTGAAGTTTCAGTTTCAACTGTTTAGCAGTCCACTGGTAATATGTAGGATTTGCTATAAGAGCCATATGAGCAGATAATATTATCACCACCTGCCTGATATTGTGACGGTCTGAACCGTTGAGTCACAGACTCTACCAGACCTCTGAAGGCATGTTGGTGGATCTGGAAGAAGATCCTGGAGGTTCTGAGGTGGTGCCTCCATGGATCGGGCCTTTTTGTCAAGAACCTCCCATAGATGCCGGATTGGACTGAGATTTAGGGAATTTGGAGGCCAAAGCAAAACCTTGAAGCTTGTGGGGGTCCACATGAGCACCCTGACCAGTCTGCAGCTATCCAGCCCCAGTACAGAGCAAAACCAGTTCCCCAGCTGTCCTTCCTTAGACCACTGGTAGATATTAACTACAGCAGACCATCAACACCCAACCAGATCTACATTTATGGAGATTTTCTGACCCATGTCAGCCGTCAGTTGGATCATATCAAAGTCGCTCAGATTATGTACGCTTGCCCATTTTTCCAGCTTCCTACACATCACTGGTCACTGGCTGCCG